>JAQSNX010008543.1:0-13016 GCA_029532605.1 Oreochromis grahami
CCAATCAGCCCAAATAGCAAAAAGAAAATAAAAATGCATGACATTAAAAAAGTTCGGGTCTTAGGAGGTTAGAATTTGTGGCCATCCATTATCTCTGTTTCTCTGTTGTTTGGGTCCATGTTAAGCTCCCTCTTCTTGTTCTTGTCTTGACTGCTGCTTTAAGGGGCTGACTGGGCACTTGTGTATTTTTGTGTTGATTTAGGAGAAGTTCAGAAAATCAATCAATAAAGTCAAATTTCTATTTTATTCTAAAGCAGATGATTTTAGGTTTTCTCAAACAAATGAGAAATAATGTATTGGTCTGGTTTTGATATGCAAAGGAGTTGTTAGCAGGACGAATGTGTTGTTAAAATCAAAGACACAAAGAGACAGACTGAAAAGGCCAAATGACCTGCATGCAAAACCACAGCATCTATTTCCTGTAGATGATTCTAGTTAATTGTACTGTAAGGCAAATGACACTTGCCACCGCAGTTTGTCCTGGTTTAGCTAACGACAGTGTTCATGTCGTGAGAAAGTGTTTGCTTTGTGTTCTGTGGTGACCTGTCTCAGTTTGCACAGAAAGAAGACGATAGCTTTGTGATCATACGCCTTCCTTTTCACAAGATACCTCACACACAGGAGGTTAACAAGTGAAAAAAGTGCTTCTGTTATAAAAGTTATCACACAATCTCTGCATAAAAAATATAAAATAGCATGACCATGGCTGCAATATAATATTGTTATACCTGCAGTAATTTAAATGTGTTCTGTTTTGCAGAGTATGATCCAGCTCTGACTGTTCGTCAGCAGTGAGAACCGAAGACATCACTTATGAAGATATCACCATCAGCCCAAAGATGGCCAGAGGTACAGCTGCTCTTTAGCTTTAGCTTTGGACACAGTCAAGCTAGCTGCTTTCAGTGTTCACGTTGAGCTAAGCTAACCACGTTCTTAGTCAAACTTCTCATCTTTCTTTCAGAGAGACCAATTAGTGTTTCATAAAAAGTTGAATTATTCCTTTAAAGTAAGAGCAGAAGAACAGAAGAGAAAATTCAAATTCAGACCTTTTGTTTATGATGGAAAACCAATCAGAAGAAATTGCCTTAAAGCAAGGAGCTAAATAAGTTTGCTTAAGGCGGAAAATGAACAGAGACTGCATCAAGGCGTCTTTTTACATAATTAAGGAGTGAAAGCTGCCCTGCTGAGTAAATAAGTAGAAGCGCATAACTTTACAGAGATAGCACATCTGCTCTTAGCTAACATCGCCATCGGTGCTAACAGCATATCCTCCTTAAGCTGGTTGGTTGTTGCTCTTTTTTTTTCTATGCAGCAAAGTTTTTTTTTTTAACCACTACAATAGCAAAGGCAGCGGAGCGATTGCAGCTACATTTTAGCTGCATTAGAGCTCCACACAGTGAAAAATCTGTCATTTAAAACAAACGGTGATCTTTACTTTTTAGCATATTTTATTATGATAAAACTTTTACATATAACAGCTTTTGACTCAGCAGATCACAGATCACAGCAGTGTTTTAACTGATAATTGGTTGCATTCATATTATTTTAGAAATAACTTTTTTGTCACCAAAGATAACTCATCTTCGAGTAAGCAGGATGTCAGACAAGACAGTAAATAGTGAAAACTGACCCAAAAAACACATATTCTGTTGAGCATTTGGGTGAAGGCCTACTTTCATCCAGTAATCTATAGAATGGAAACTTCATGGTTCCTGTTTTTAAATTCTGAATGTTTGGCCAGTCCGACAAATCTTCTTTCTGAGTTGCAAAAACAGAGAGAGGGAAGCTGGAAGGAGCAAATATTTGAGTTTTTAAAATGTCATTTAATGTAGAACATGAGTTAATTGTTTGAATTTAAAGAAGCAGCTAAAGTGTGGCCGTTATAGAAGCTCTCTAATTTGTATCTGAGCTGGCTCACAGTAACGTATGAACTATGTGATGCAGAGAGGTGGAGATTGGAGGTCTTGATTGAACTACAAAGTTTGTAATCATGTTTCCTGTTGTTTGAATTGTGTGTGTTTGTGTTCAGACTTTAAACCAGAGCCAGACGTCGTCTACTCTTCACTGAAGTAGTCCACTGCTGCCCCCAGCACCTCAGACCAGAGGACATCCATATGTTATTATTTATTAGAATAAAATAATTAAAAAATAATGTTCTATTTTAAAAGTGTATTTATCCACAAAATCAGCAATAATAATAGAAATATGTTGATGGGATTTTAATTTTAATTTAATTCATGAGTTTGGCACCTTGCTTTTTTTCCACTGGCACCACTTTAGTCTCTCCGGTTCTTTTAATAAACTCTTACTCTCACTTTTTTTCTCACATGGTTCTTTGGATTGTAGAAATATGTCAGATAGAAACTTTGACTTGTCTCGGTTTGATTAATGCTAACATGGCTAAACTCAAATTAGAATAACCATAAAATTGCAGAAGCTGTGACTTTTTAATAGTTGAGTTTTTACCTCAGTATACGTCACACAGAAATTAACCGGCAGCAACATGACATCTGGAAGGCACACAGAGTCCTTGCAGACTGCTAAGGATCAGACTGTTATGGTCCTGGGTCGGTGACCCAGTGTTTTTGGTTTTTGTACTTTTACTTTTGATTTCATAAAGGTTTGTGACTGTTTGTGTTTTGGGTTTTCTGTCCTAGTGTTTCTAGCTCCCTAGTTTTGTGGCACTTCCTGAGTTCTGATTTTTAGGTTTTGTTATTTGACCTGTTAATTCTGTGCTCCCTCTGTTCTGTGTCATCCCTACCTGTGTATGTATCCCTCTAGTGTAGCCAGGTCTCTGTGTAAAGCCCGCGTCTCTGAGTCTGTGTCTTCGCATGTGTTTTGAGTTTCCTGTTTTATTGTGAAAGTCTGTGTCTTATGCCAGTGTGTTCAGTTTGCGTTTCCCCTGTCTCGTCTTGTCGATCACAATCAGCTGTGCCTCCCTCCTGTGTGCAGTTGCCTCGTTCCCTTCTCTATATTTATGGTGTGTGTTCACTCATGTTAGTTGCTAGTCCGTCTGTGTTTCTTCCCTGCGTGTTTCTCCCAGAGTCATCCATTCAGGTTTGTTTTGTTAGTCATTCCCAGTTTAGGTCACCTTTAGGTTTTGCTTTGCTCGCCGTATTTCTGTTTGTGCCACCTGTGTTAATAAAAACTCGCTCACTTCCAAGCCAGTGCCTGCGTCTGGATCCTGTCTCACACTCATCACACGTCTGCCCCCGCAGCCATGACACAGACATCCTATCAATATGCAATCGATTATGCACCTCTAAGTATATATGATTAAATATTTTTAAGCATAAATAACAATCCAACAATATAAACCTGATGTTAGGTTTTTGTACTGTTGATTGTCATTTATGCTTAGAAATATCTACTTATATATACTTAGAGTTTTATAATTAGGTGTAGATTGGTAGAGGTTTGATCCTTAATAGTCTGCAAACTTTGTGTGCATTCCAGAGCACTCTGGGAGCATGGGAGAGGCTGTGCCTTGTCTTATTGTTTTATGGTATAGGAGGACACCTACTCTGTATCTGGTTAAGCATAAGTGCCTTTTGTTCAGATGGACGGCTTTGGGGAGTCTTCCTGGGGTCACATCTTGACCCCACACATACACACAGATACACACACACACACACACACACACACACACACACACACACACACACACACACACACACACACACACACACACACAAGGTATTCTTTGTTCTCATGTATACCTATGTAAGATGTCATATGTTAATGAACCTATGCATATTCATGTAACCACAATAAAAGAGCAGTGTTACGGGGGAGCGGACGAGAGTCTGACGGAGGTCAAGTGGGTGGAACGACACTTGGCTCCAGGCAGGCCTCCCTCATGCATGAGAACTACAAGGAACTTTGCCTACTTCGTGTCTTGCTTTGCTGTGTAACTAAATTGTCCTGAACGTTCCAGCGAATAGGTTTATGCTACAAACCTATCACCTGACAATTATTATTAGTCTTAGTTTTCAAAGTAAAACAACTCCCTCTAGTGGCCATGTACAACACATGCCTAAAAATGGTATATAAACCATCTATAAGGATATTGTTAATGTACAATGCGAATCATTGTGTTCCAGTCAGCCATCAGTGTGTCTCTGAAAGTTACACACATTAAATTATTACTTGTTTCTTTACACAACAGAAAAAAACAACCCCCCATCATTTTGTTCTTGAACCAATAGAAAGCTGGGTCTCAGAGGAAGAGGGCGGGCTTTACTTGGTGTCAGTGAATGAATGAAAAAAGCTCAAATGAGTGAGAAGGACGATGAAGGAAACATCTGTGCTGTGTCTGCTCTGTAAGTAGAATCTCTGTGTTTGTTTGAATTCTTGTACTTTGACTGTCTGCTCTCCTGATAACTGATGATGGAGGAGAAGACATGAAAAACAAATCAGGCTGAATTCAAGTTCAAAACACCACGAGGACCAACTGCAGGTCTGAACTGACTCTTTATCTTTGCTCAGGAGTCGAGGAAACACAGCAGGCAGTGAAAAGCTCAAATCATTCACTCATTATATCAACACAGCTGCACAGTGAACACATGACTTTACTGTGTTATTTTTAAAAAGTGGATATTTTGTGTATACTCACAGTGTAGTCAGTGCAGTTGCAGCTGTTCAGCTATGTGCTTAAAACAAGGAACAAAGGCGCATGAAGAGTCCAAACTTAATATGCCCCCGGCAAACTTTACATGTAAGGAGAAAAGTTAATAAAAACAGAGATTAAAGATTTGGAAATTATCTTTAGTTGTTTGATTATGTGGTGGTTGATTGCATAGCAATTGATCAATCCCCAATTTTTCAAGAAGTTACACAAATCTCTTTGAGCTTGCAAAAGGGACAACATCCTTTGTAAAACTAAATAAAACATCTGTAGTTACCTGCTGTGGTGATCCCTTCAGAACATAAGACCAGATGTAGATGTAGCAATCAAATATGTTGTTGAAAATGTGGGTCTAGTGGTACTTTTAAGACCCTCATCCAGTAATCTGTAGAATGTAAACTTCTTTTCAGCCTGTCTGACAAGTTGTTTGTCTGGATAACAAAAACAATGAGAAGCTGAAAGTAAAAAAGCTGACTTTGTAAATTCATTTGATGATGCACTGAGCATTTCTGTGTTTGCACACCTCTGTGCATTTAATAACTAGTTATTGATAATCTATGACTCCCGTCCAAAGCATGTCTTTTGTCCTGAGTCACTTTGCCTTTGTTTCCACTCATCAGGTTTCTAATTCAACTCCAGTCGGAGATACAGTGGCTTGCAAAAGTATTCGGCTCCCTTGAACTTTTCCACATTTTGTCACATTACAGCCACAAACATGAATCAATTTTATTGGAATTCCATGTGATAGATACAATACAAAGTGGTGTACACGTGAGAAGTGGAACGAAAATCATACATGATTCCAGACATTCTTTACAAATAAATAACTGAAAAGTGGGGTGTGCATAATTATTCAGCCCCCTTTGGTCTGAGTCAGTCAGTTGCCCATAGACATTGCCTGATGAGTGCTAATGACTAAATAGAGTGCACCTGTGTGTAATCTAATGTCAGTACAAATACAGCTGCCCTGTGACGGCCTCAGAGGTTGTCTAAGAGAATATTGGGAGCAACAACACCATGAAGTCCAAAGAACACACCAGACAGGTCAGGGATAAAGTTACTGAGAAATTTAAAGCAGGCTTAGGCTACAAAAAGATTTCCTTAAGCCTTGAACATCCCACAGAGCACTGTTCAAGCCATCATTCAGAAATGGAAGGAGTATGGCACAACTGTAAACCTACCAAGACAAGGCCGTCCACCTAAACTCACAGGCCGAACAAGGAGAGCGCTGATCAGAAATGCAGCCAAGAGGCCCATGGTGACTTGGACGAGCTGCAGAGATCTACAGCTCAGGTGGGGGAATCTGTCCACAGGACAACTATTAGTCGTGCACTGCACAAAGTTGGCCTTTATGGAAGAGTGGCAAGAAGAAAGCCATTGTTAACAGAAAACCATAAGAAGTCCTGTTTGCAGTTTGCCACAAGCCATGTGGGGGACACAGCAAACATGTGGAAGAAGGTGCTCTGGTCAGATGAGACCAAAATGGAACTTTTTGGCCAAAATGCAAAACTCTATGTGTGGCGGAAAACTAACACTGCACATCACTCTGAACACACCATCCCCACTGTCAAATATGGTGGTGGCAGCATCATGCTCTGGGGGTGCTTCTCTTCAGCAGGGACAGGGAAGCTGGTCAGAGTTGATGGGAAGATGGATGGAGCCAAATACAGGGCAATCTTGGAAGAAAACCTCTGGAGTCTGCAAAAGACTTGAGACTGGGGCGGAGGTTCACCTTCCAGCAGGACAACGACCCTAAACATAAAGCCAGGGCAACAATGGAATGGTTTAAAACAAAACATATCCATGTGTTAGAATGGCCCAGTCAAAGTCCAGATCTAAATCCAATCCAGAATCTGTGGCAAGATCTGAAAACTGCTGTTCACAAACGCTGACCATCTAATCTGACTGAGCTGGAGCTGTTTTGCAAAGAAGAATGTTCTCTAAGTGGGTAGAAGCATTCCCCACTAAAAGTGCAAACAGCAGTGCAGTGGCAAAAGCCCTCCTGTCAGAAATCATTCCCAGGTTTGTGAACCAGGCATTGAGGAAATGAGCGAGCAGCTAGGTTTCAAATTGCAAACACACTGTGCATATGACCCACAATCTGGAGGTGCTGTGGAGAGAATGAACGGCTCCTTAAAGTCCAAGCTGGTAAAGTGCTGTGAAGAAACTGGCCTCACGTGGCCAAAAGCACTCCCTCTCGTGCTGATGTATGTGCGCACACGGACCAGACCCCCAGCACACCTCAGCCCGTATGAGGTGTTGCATGGACGGCCTGCCAGAGTGGGGGCAGAACCCCCGAAATGGACAGGCATGTCCACAGAGTTGTGCAACAGTGAAATGATTACGTACTGTCAAAGTCTCTCTAGGACTCTCTCACAGGTACATCAAGCAGTGAAAGCAGCTGCCCAGACCAGCAGAAGGACCCCTGCACCCATTTAGACCAGGCGACTGGATACTGGTGAAGGATTTCAAGAGAAAACATAGGAAGGCAAAGCAGTGGCTGGGCCCATTCCAAGTCCTGCTGACCACACAAACGGTGCTGAAGGTTAAAGAACGAGTTACTTGGATCCATGCCAGCCACTGCAAGCTGTTTGCAGGAGAGCGGCCAGCAGAAGAAGATCAACCTAATAAGACACACAGGGCAGAATAAATCCTCGCACCTCATCCAGGTAGTAGGCAGTCTACCCTCTACCTGCAACAAGGTACAAGAATGGGAGATCAACAGCAGAGCACCACATCAAGGCCCTAGGTAACCCGTGCAGCAAGAAGAGCTGCCTGGGAGCCGAGAGGAAAATGCTTGATTGAGCACAATGGACACATTTGACTACACTATGTGTATTCGATCACCCAGACTGTCACTTTTAATCTGTGCAATGTGACAGATTGTAAAGGTCACAAGGGGAAGTGAGTTCCCCAAATTGCACCTAACCCTATTACAGGCTGAGGAACACATTAAGAATAGCGAGAGTGAGGATGACTGTGATGAGTGAAATTATTTTCCTGACACTGCAAGAATGATGCATATTGTGAAACCTTTTGAGTATGCAATATTGCTGATGTGATTAAGAATAAGAATAAGAATAACTTTATTTATCCCGAGGGAAATTCTTTTGTCATGTACATGCTCAAAGCAGCAGGAGAGACAGAGGAACAGATGAATAAGATACACAATATATACAGTAAGAATAGTAGTATACAGTAATATACAGTAGTAGGATAGTGCAAGACATAGTATCAAATAACTCTAACGAAGTAATATATATGACTGTGTCCTGGAGAATAAATAACTTAACTATCAGTGCAGGCGATTCTAGAAAGTGACAAAGTATTGTGCAATAGAATAAAGGGAGTAGCAGCGTATGATGGGGGGATGAAACAAATATATAATATTCAATAAGGTACAGTTGGGTAATATTACACGGTCTGAAAGGGAACAGAATAACATTGGTAATAGTCTCAGGAAAATCACCTACAGAGTGAGGAAGAGTTATACAGTCTTATAGCCACCAGCACAAAGGATTTCCTGTGGCGGTCAGTTCTGCATTTCGGGGCAGTGAGTCTTTTGCTGGGTTTGCTCCGATGGTCCATCATGGGGGCGTGCATGGGGTGACAGGGGTTGTCCATGATAGAAAGAAGCTTTTTTAGCATTCTCCTCTCAAACACCTCCTCCAGGTTCTCCAGTCTGACACCCAGGACAGAACCAGCCTTTCTAATCAGTTTGTTCAGCCTGTTGGCATCAGCTGTCTTCACCCCACTTCCCCCAGCACACAGCTGCAAAGAACACGACGCTCTCCAACACCGAGTGATAGAACATGGTCAGCATTTTCCTACCAACATTGAAGGACCTGAGTCGCCTCAGTAGGAAAAGCCGACTCTGCCCTTTTTTGAAGATAGCATTGGTGTTCTTGGTCCAGTCCAGTTTACAGTCCAAGTGTACCCCCAGGTACCGGTAGTCCTCAACGATCTCCACATCAGCCTCTCCGATGGTGACAGGGGGAGGAGGAGGAGTCTGCTTCCTAAAGTCCATAATCAGTTCTTTTGTCTTTGTGATGTTAAGTTGTAGGTGGTTTAGCTCACACCACTCGACAAAGCTGTCCACCACACTCCTGTACTCCTCCTCCTGTCCATCCCTGATACAGCCCACGATGGCAGAGTCATCCGAGAATTTCTGCAGATGACATGACTGAGACTTGTACCTGAAGTCAGTTGTGTAGAGGGTGGAGAGGAAGGGTGATACGACCGTCCCTGGGCGCCCTGTGCTGCTCAGGATGTTATCTGAGCGGCAGCTCTTCAGTCGGACATGCTGTGGTCGACTTGTTAAAGTCCGTAATCCAACCTACCAGTGGGGCGTCCACCTGCATTTCCGTGAGCTTATTCCCCAGTAGTGATGGTCTGATCGTGTTAAAAGCACTAGAGAAGTCAAAGAACATGACCCTCACAGTGCTCCCAACAATGTTCAGATGAGAATAAGCCTGGTCCAGCAGGTAGATGATGGCATCCTCCACGCCGATACGAGGTTGATAAGCAAACTGCAGGGGGTCCAGCCAAGGCTCCACCAGCAGACGCAGATGTTTCAGGATGAGTCTCTCCAGCGTCTTCATGACATGTGAGGTCAGAGCCACTGGCCTGTAGTCACCGAGGGTCGACGGGTTGATCTTTTTAGGGACAGGAACCAGGCAGCATGTCTTCCAGAGTGATGGGACTCTCTGCATTTCCAGACTCATGTTGAAGCATTCCTCATCCGCATTCCATTTCACACCTCCCTGGTGTTGTTTTCCTGCAGTTTGTTTTCCAGCCTCCTTCTGTAGGACTCTTTACCCTCTGCAATCTTGGCTTTCAGCTCCTTCTGCACCAGTTTCAGCTGATCTCTGTCACCGTTTCTGAAAGCTCTTTTTTTTCTTGTTCAGAGTTGCTTTGATGTCTTTGGTAACCCAGGGCTGTTGGGGAAGCACAGAATGGGTTTTTTGGGGGGGAACCACACTGTCCACACAGAAGTTGATATAATCTGTAACACAGCCTGTGAGTGTCTGTGAAGGTTCTCAGTCATCCAGGTCATCGTAGTCAAAGGAGTTTGCAAAGAAAAGCGTCTGGACTTCTTTGAGTTGCTTGAAGACGTTTCACCTCTCATCCGAGAAGCTTCTTCAGTTCTAAGGTCAAATGGCTGAGAGTCCCAGATTTAAACCCAGTGGGAGTATCCCCCAAGGAGGGACAAAGGACCCCCTGGTGATCCTCTAATCACATGCACCAAGGTGTGAAAGCGGGTGTGGTACCTAATCAGCCAGGGTTTCGGGTGAGCTCATTGTGAAACCTGGCCCCACCCCATCATGTGATTTCCTGAGGTCAGATGGCCCAGGATGTGAGTGGGCGTTAAGGCGTCTGGGGAGGGAACTCAAAACTGGATTATAGATGGCAGACAGTTGGTGTCGTAAACCACCGCCTCTGTTCAAAGATGGTCGCTCACAGTGGACATAGATGGCCTCTTTCACTCCTCTTTCAAACCATCTGTCCTCTCTGTCCAATATGTGAACATTGGCATCCTCGAAAGAGTGACCTTTATCCTTAAGATGCAGGTGGACTGCTGACTCTTGTCCTGTGGAGGTGGCTCTTCTATGTTGTGCCATGCGCTTGTGAAGTGGCTGTTTGGTCTCTCCAATGTAGAGGTCCGGGCATTCCTCACTGCACTGTACAGCATACACCACGTTGTTCAGTCTGTGTTTTGGAGTTTTGTCTTTCGGGTGAACCAGTTTGTGTCTGAGTGTGTTGCTGGGTCTGAAGTACACTGGGATGTCGTGCTTGGAGAAAACTCTCCTGAGTTTCTCTGATACACCGGCTACATAGGGGATGACAATGTTGTTGCGTCTGTCTTTCTTATCCTCCCTCGCTGGTGTCTGATCTTCTTTCTGTGCCTCTTTGCTGACTTTATGAACGCCCAGTTAGGATAACCACATGTTTTCAGTGCTTCCTTTACATGTGTGTGTTCCTTCTTTTTCCCTTCAGGCTTAGAGGGAACATGTTCTGCCCGGTGGTGTAGGGTCCTAATTACTCCAAGTTTGTGTTCCAGAGGGTGATGGGAGTCAAAGAGGAGGTACTGGTCCGTGTGTGTGGGCTTCCGGTAAACTTCAATGTTGAGGTTGCCATTCTCTTCAATGTGCACAGCGCAGTCCAGGAAAGGCAAACAGTTGTCCTTAGTGTCTTCCCTGGTGAACTTGATGTTTTTATCCACGGCGTTAATGTGCGCAGTGAAGGATTCCACTTCTTGTGTCTTGATTTTGACCCAGGTGTCGTCTACATATCTGTACCAGTGGCTGGGTACTCTCCCTTTAAAAGAGCCAAGAGCCTTTCTTTCCACTTCCTCCATGTAAAGGTTGGCTACAATAGGTGACACAGGGGAGCCCATGGCACAGCCATGTTTTTGTCTGTAGAAGCCTTCGTTGTATTTGAAGTATGTTGTGGTAAGGCAGAGGTCTAACAGTGTGCAGATCTGATCGGGTGTGAAGTTGGTCCTGTCTTCCAAGGAGCTGTCTTCTTGTAGTCGTTTTCTGACAGTCTCCAGTGCCTCCGTGGTGGGTATGCAAGTGAAGAGAGAGACTACATCAAAGGACACCATGGTTTCATCTGGATCCAGGGTAAGTTTCTGGACCTTGTCGGTGAAGTCGGTGGAGTTCTTGATGTGGTGTGGGGTGTTCCCCACGAGAGGTGCCAGGATGGTAGCAAGGTGTTTCGCAATGTTATAAGTGGCTGAGTTTATGCTACTGACTATGGGTCTGAGTGGGACCCCTTCCTTGTGGATCTTAGGAAGTCCATAAATGCAGGGTATGGCATCCCCTGGATAAAGGCGGTGATATTTGAGGCGGTCAATGATTGTGTCCTTTTCAAGGTCTTGAAGGCAAGCTATAACTTTCTTTTTGTAGCTGCTTGTGGGGTCTCGTTTTAAAGCTTCGTAGGTGTTGTTGTCACTGAGGAGAGTAGTGATCTTTGTGTGGTAATCTGTTGTGTTTAGGACCACGGTGCACCTTCCCTTATCCGCTGGTAATATAGTGATGTTGTGGTCTTTGCTCAGGGAAGCGACGGCCTTCTTTTCTTGTAGTGTGAGGTTAGACCGTCTATGTATTGTATGCAAACTGTAGTGGGTCCTGGGCATGATATACCCACTACAGTTTGCATACAGGGCGGATGTCGGAGTGGAGGATGCCATCCTGTACAGGGGACAGGTAGATGGGAGAGTACATCGTTCAATACAAGCGATTTAATAAAACATCTGAGAACACATCATGTGCTGGAATACAACAAGTTTACTAAGGCTAACGCAAAACCAGAACAGCCAACTTTAACTCAGGTTTTGGAAAAGTGATGAAAAATGTCAAGAGAAAATCCACGAGCAGTTAAAATAACAGAGGCTCTGACTCATTTTATCGCTCTGGATGACCAGCCCCTGTCGGTCGTGGAAAACGTAGGATTTCGCCGTCTTCTCAGCATACTCGAGCCGCGATATGAGATTCCCAGCCGCCCATACATCACGGACATAATGATGCCAAAAGCTTTTGAAGAGTAAAAAAAACATGCATAACCACATGCAGGAAGTTTCAGGCTTAAGTTTCAGTACAGACATTTGGACAAGCAATGTGTCCCTGATGTCACTCCTCAGTTTAACGGCGCAGTGGATTGATGAGGAGTTTGTTCGTCATCAAGTCACACTACATGCAAAGTCGTTCAGGGGCTCGCACACAAGCCAAACCATCGCAGCTGCTTTCGATAGCATGCTTCAGACCTGGGATATACTGAAGATGTCGTGCTCCGGACAACGTAAGAAATATGATTAATGCCATGAGTGATGCTGAGCTGCCCATCCTACCTTGTACTGCTCACACTCTCCAGCTGGTTGTTCATGAGGTCCCGTCTCGAGTACATATCAACCAATCTGCTAACCGGCACCAGCAAGACGTTCAGACCCGCTGTAACGGCACTGGATAGTCATTGATTGGGCAGAAATGGGCTCTGGAAATATTCGTGTCTGAATATGGACTCCCTGATATGCTCATGGCTCACCAGTGGACACTACTGAAGAAGGTGATATCTGTTCTGGGTCCATTCAAGGACTTAATTCGAAAAGTCAGCTCTTCAGATGCCATGGCTGCAGACGTCATTCCACCAGTCGCTGCGCTCCACAGATTTCTAACAAGGGAGACTGATGAGGACCATGGGATCAAAGCAATGTAGGGAACCTTGGCTGCAGCTGTCAGGATGCGGTTCACTGATGTGGAATAGGCGGTTCATTAATGTTATGTGGATCTGAAAGCTGGAGACAGTGCCAAATAGTTCACTTTTATTTTGTTTGGATATAATATAGACATTCTGCAATAATTTAACAGAATTCAATTCAATTTGATTT
>JAQSNX010008544.1:0-12518 GCA_029532605.1 Oreochromis grahami
ATACTGTAGCTCCTGTGAAAACTAAGGCCTCAAATCAGAAGTACCTGACTCCGTGGTATAATTCTCAAACATGTAGCCTAAAGCAGATAACTCGTAAGCTGGAGAGGAAATGGCGTGTCACAAATTTAGAGGATCATCATTTAGCCTGGAGAAATAGTTTGCTACTTTATAAGAAAGCCCTCCGCAAAGCCAGAACATCTTACTATTCGTCACTGATTGAAGAAAATAAGAACAACCCCAGGTTTCTCTTCAGGACTGTAGCCAGGCTGACAAAAAGTCAGAGCTCTACTGAGCCAACCATCCCTTTAACGTTAACTAGTAATGACTTCATGAACTTCTTCACAAATAAAATTTTTATCATTAGAGAAAAAATTACCAATAATCATCCCACAGATGTAATATTATCTACAGCTACTTTTAATACCATCGATGTTAAGTTAGACTCTTTTTCTCCAATTGATCTTTCTGAGTTAACTTCAATAATTAATTCCTCCAAACCATCAACGTGTCTTTTAGACCCCATTCCTACAAAACTGCTCAAAGAAGTCCTGCCATTAATTAATTCTTCGATCTTAAATATGATCAACCTATCTCTAATAATCGGCTATGTACCACAGGCCTTCAAGGTGGCTGTAGTTACACCTTTACTTAAAAAGCCATCTCTAGACCCAGCTGTCTTAGCTAATTATAGGCCAATCTCCAACCTTCCTTTCATATCAAAAATCCTTGAAAGAGTAGTTGTCAAACAGCTAACAGATCATCTGCAGAGGAATGGCTTATTTGAAGAGTTTCAGTCAGGTTTCAGAGCTCATCACAGCACAGAAACAGCTTTAGTGAAGGTTACAAATGATCTTCTTATGGCCTCTGACAGTGGACTCATCTCTGTGCTTGTCCTGCTAGACCTCAGTGCTGCGTTTGATACTGTTGATCATAATATCCTATTAGAGCGATTAGAACATGCTGTAGGTATTACAGGTACTGCACTGCAGTGGTTTGTATCATATCTATCTAATAGACTCCAATTTGTGCATGTAAATGGAGAGTCCTCTTCACACACTAAGGTCAATTATGGTGTTCCACAGGGTTCAGTGCTAGGACCAATTCTATTTACATTATACATGCTTCCCTTAGGCAGCATCATTAGAAAACATAGCATAAATTTTCACTGCTATGCAGATGACACGCAGCTCTATCTATCCATGAAGCCAGATAACACACACCAATTAGTTAAACTGCAGGAATGTCTTAAAGACATAAAGACCTGGATGGCCGCTAACTTTCTGCTTCTTAATTCAGATAAAACTGAGGTTATTGTACTCGGCCCTGAAAATCTTAGAAATATGGTATCTAAGAAGATTCTTACTCTGGATGGCATTACCTTGGCCTCCAGTAACACTGTGAGGAACCTTGGAATCATTTTTGACCAGGACATGTCCTTCAATGCACATATTAAACAAATATGTAAGACTGCTTTCTTCCATTTGCGCAACATCTCTAAAATTAGAAATATCCTGTCTCAGAGTGACGCTGAAAAACTAGTTCATGCATTTATTACTTCCAGGCTGGACTACTGTAATTCACTATTATCAGGATGTCCTAAAAACTCACTGAAAAGCCTTCAGCTAATCCAAAATGCTGCAGCAAGAGTCCTGACAGGGACTAGAAAGAGAGAGCATATTTCTCCTGTTTTGGCTTCCCTTCATTGGCTTCCTGTTAAATCCAGAATTGAATTCAAAATCCTGCTCCTCACATACAAGGTCTTAAATAATCAGGCCCCATCTTATCTTAATGACCTTGTAGTACCATATCACCCCATTAGAGCACTTTGCTCTCGCTCTGCAGGCTTACTTGTTGTTCCTAGAGTATTTAAAAGTAGAATGGGAGGCAGAGCCTTCAGTTTTCAGGCCCCTCTTCTGTGGAACCAGCTTCCAGTTTGGATTTGGGAGACAGACACTATCTCTACTTTCAAGATTAGGCTTAAAACTTTCCTTTTTGCTAAAGCATATAGTTAGGGCTGGACCAGGTGACCCTGAATCCTCCCTTAGTTATGCTGCAATAGACGTAGGCTGCCGGGGATTCCCATGATGCATTGAGTTTTTCCTTTCCAGTCACCTTTCTCACTCACTATGTGTTAATAGACCCTCTGCATCGAATCATATCTGTTATTAATCTCTGTCTCTCTTCCACAGCATGTCTTTCATCCTGTTTTCCTTCCTTCACCCCAACCGGTCGCAGCAGATGGCCCCGCCCCTCCCTGAGCCTGGTTCTGCCAGAGGTTTCTTCCTGTTAAAAGGGAGTTTTTCCTTCCCACTGTCGCCAAAGTGCTTGCTCATAGGGGATCATATGATTGTTGGGTTTTTCTCTGTATTTATTATTGTGCTATCTACTGTACAATATAAAGCGCCTTGAGGCGACTTTTGTTGTGATTTGGCGCTATATAAATAAAATTGAATTGAATTGAGAGTAGCTGGAGTAGGCAACATGCAACGTTTGATGGTGTGCTTCATCCTTGGTGAACTTGATGTAGACATTTGGACCTACTTTCACTGAGCGCACGCAGTGACATAAACACTCAAAATTCAGTGAAAGAGGTGCTCATCACTTTTATATGTTCAAGTGCATAGTGTGGAAGATGTCATAAGGCTTTGAGGCAATCAGATGTAAAACACAGTATTTATGAGTGTTTTAAGTTGTAAATCAGTCAGATTTGACCCAAACACGACAGGAAGGTTAATTTTGTCCCACTATAATCTCTTCAGGTCATTTCTCAGTAATGGCACAACAGCAGAGGTCTTTATAGAGTACTTGTAGGTATGTATCATGGTCATACTGCAACTCACCAGTGAATTATTTATGGCTGTAGAAGTCAGTTACATCTCTGTAAAGCCTAGTTTTGACAGTGACCAGTTACTGTACACATTAATTGGGGGTTATTTTAGGTAAATTTAAGTTTGAATAATCTTTGATCAACACCAAAGAGAAACTAAAGTCTAAGCAGTAATTTATAATAGAGAGATGATGAGCTGTTTGTTTTAAGGCGAAGTGGCTGAGTTTGTGCCAGGGAAACAACAGACCGCGACTTATGGAGCCAGTTATGAACTGTCTTCCTCTCTGTCAGCATCTCAGTAGATCCCTACTAAGAGGAGAACCATTAAAACAACCTCGAGTTCATCTACGAACCTACTCAGCGCCATTCATGCCGCCACCTGAAGCCAGCTGAGGCCTAAAGACATCTGTCATGGATTTTTTTCCAAAGAGCCATGACAAACACTGTTGACAGCCAGTAGTAAACACATGCTGCCAGAAATTTTCCAGGTCTCTAAAGAGATTCTCGAGCCGTTATAATCACATCAACAAAGCACTTAACAAATCTCCCAAAGCCTCGTCCCACTCATCCAGAGAGTCTTCCAATGTACAGTAGTGCTGGCAGCGCTGATTCCAGAGCATGTTGTGCTGAGCTGCGTACACACTGGAAACGATTCACTCGTCGTGCATCGCTTTGAAGCTGCCAGCCGGTTGCTTGCAGACATTCCAGACTCCCGTGACCTTATAATGTATTTACTAGCAGGTTATATATGTCAATCGCTGGTCGTCTTCACTCTCATTGACTTCAGTCACTAACCTGAAAGTTTATTGCAGGTCCGGTCCACTTTGCCTCACCAGCAGTTATTTCACATGTAATTGCATGAAGTTGCCAAATATCTTTTACCTTCTAAGGTCTCTGGTCACCACGTTACTTCCAGTGTGGACACGTCCCCTTTCTTTCCCCTTCCTTACAAAACAGATTTTAGATGAGTAAGAAACCTTTTGAAGCCCAACATCTGCATTTGTTAAAGCAGTACATGATCACGTGCAGCATGTAGAAGGTTGGAGCAGGTTTATGATGCTATATATGCATCAACTGAGGAATTGCGTCTTTCATTTTATTTAACATTTACACACACTATTTAATTTGTGTAAGTTATGTATTTTTTCCTATAACTCAGCTGGCTCCTCTCTCTGCTCTAAAGACATGGTGCCCTCATCTGGTCACAACATCAAATTACAGCATGTACCTGCTTAACAGCTGTAAAAGTATCTCTTACCCCCCCTTTGGCACTTTGGCGACAGAGCTGGTGGGAGCAACTCTAACACACTCACTTCTTGTATTGTGCAAAGGTTTAGGGCCAAGGTTTTAAAAAGCTGTCAGGTTTTTCATTGGACATTGGCTGCTTTTGCACATATTTCCACTTCTTGTACCTGTGCATTTACAGAAGAATGCTTCTTTTTGGGGTTTTTTTGTGTGAAGATACTTAACAAACACCAAAGAAACTCAAGGAATGAACCAGAGTTTTGCCTACAAATAACACACAACTTTGCAAAGAACCAATTTTAAATCTTTAGGTATTGTGTTCCTAGCAGCCTAACACAAAACAATCAGTTGAACACCATCTGAAAGTCATGCTCTTAAGAACTAGGAAAAGATATCTTGCAATGACCTGACAGGGCATTTGGTATCTGGTTCTTCAGGGCATCCGTCTACTGTTGATCAAAGTCTCATCTGAGATGCTTTCAGTGGATCGGGGCCTGTCAAGAAGACACTCTTTAGGAAAGGAAATGGGCAGAAAAGGCTGAGGTATTCAAAATTACACAAAAACTGGATGAAATACGATGGCAACAGGTAGTGTGGAGAGCTGAAAATATTATTTTTGGTTCTAATTGTCATCATTATATATGCAGGATGTCAGGAGGTACACAAGGCACAAGAATGAGTATCTAGAGTCATCTGTAAAACATGGTGGAATGGTTTGGGGGAGTGTTTCAGCCAGCTTTGTCAGTGATCTTGTTAAAACTGATGAAATTATGAACACAGAAAAGTACCATCAGATTTTGTGCAAACAGAACAAAAAGCAGTCAACATCCAAAGAAGAGCTTTGACTGTGACGACAGGGAATAAACTTAATACATTAAAACATAAATATATAATGTTCTTAAGCACACAAATATGAATAAAAAACGCTGACTCCGTCACACCTGCTCCAGAAATGTCTGGTAATTAGGCCTTCCCAACAACGTCACTGCACGATTCAACCGCAAGGGGGCAAACTAGGCTTTTCTGATGAGGGCTCTCTCTCTCAAATAAAAATGATACATCATATGCACGTGGACGTGTTTGTGTGAACGTGTGTGTGTGTGTAAGCGTGTTCAGTTCATTTACTGTCCCTCAGATTGGGGTATGGTGATAAGTGAGCAGCCAGACATGAGCAGTCTCCTTCTCCCAGGAGCTTTGTTTAGCTCACTGCAGTTTGGACTTAAAGAGTTTGGTTTGTGGCATCTTGCATAAAAGGAAAGCCAGAGGTTGGAGAGGACAACCTTAATGTAGACAATATAATACATATGAACCTTATTTATTTAAATGATTTTCATTTTATTAATTATAATTGTCTCTTTAATCAGACTGAATTCAGGAGGGGACATAAAGCAGGCCATTATCCCCTTATGATAGTTTGCTTTGTAGCTCAGTGTACATGGGTGAATATGGATGCACAAAAAGTGTAGCTGTTTACTGTGGAGCACTAAGGAACATGGAAGGTCATCAACAACTCATATGTATATTTTTTGTTATATAATATATAATTAATTTGAATGATCCCACAGTTATGTGGTAATAACTTCAAACTGTATATGTGCCACTGTCAACAAGATGGGTCAGATTGGGAATCCAAAGGGGAACAAAAATGGTAAATGGCCTGTATTTATATAGCGCTTTTATGGTCCCTAAGGACCCCAAAGCGCTTTACATATCCAGTCATTCACCCATTCACGCACACATTCACACACTGGAGGATAGAGGAGTCTCATCCAAAGTATTTTGGCTTATATCCTGTCTTTTTGTTCATCTAAAAAGACCTGAAAGTATCAGTGAGCTGAACATGCATTTGGTGATGCTTAAATAGTAAAGGGACGGCTCCTATATAAAGCACATTCCCACTCTACTTCAGCACTAAAAGCACATCATGTCTCATAAGCTTTTATTCTCCATCCAAGTGCTTTCTATCTTACATTCACAATAACAAATGCAGCAGGAGCAGCTCAGAGTTATTTGTATATAAGGCACCAAGTCTCAAACCAGAGAGGTTTATTTGCAAGGTTTAGTGTTGATGACAAGCAGTCAACCATGAACTGTAAGTACAGGAAAACTTCCTCATAGGCTTGGTTTTAGAAAAGTGTCCGTCTTCACTCAATGTTTCAGTCCACTAAAAACAATCCACCCAAGATGTGCATAGATTCAATTTCATGTCGCCATTTTGCAAAAAACAAAACTTCACTTTGTGTACAATTATCTAGTGTTCAGTGAGGTACAGGTGTTTTTCTTTGATAGTGGGGGGATGGGTTGTTTCTGGGCTGATGTGCAAGTGGTAGATAGTGCTCAGGCTAGCTGCACAGCTAATGCATTCATCTGCAGGTCAGAGTGACCTGCTGGGGGGGCAATAAACAAGGACACCCCCCAAAAAAAAAAAAAAAAAAAAAAAAAACTGGATTTTCAGGACAGACCAAGGGATAGAAATCTACTCCTTGGTTAGAAGGGTGCTCTTGTGGACCCAATAGATCCACAGAGGGTGTGGTTTGGTGCACTTTTGGGGTCCTTTTAACTATATATACACACATTTTATGCCATCAGGAACAGTTTTACAGGGTGTGATTTTAAATCTTTATCTGTAGAAATCCTGACAAGTCTGAACAATACTTTCAAATTAAAACTCAGTGAGTTTGCTGACAAATTATTGGCATGTAGTCTTACAACATGACCACAGCTGAACCATGACTCAGCAGCTTGAGCCATCTGTCTAAACAGTGTGCTTTCAACCCAGACTCAAAAAGAAAGTAAACTCCAGAAAGTAAATGGCCCAGTCTCCTGTCCCCACAGGAAACAATTGAGATGTTTCGACTGATCTGACTCAGAAAGGCTGGGTGTTTACGCACAGCTCTTTTAACTGCTTCAAGTACAAGTTGCTTTAACTCTGTGCAGTGCCAGGTGCAAGTCATCCAGGCTAATATATACAGTGACACAAGTGTTTACAGTAACTGGACTGTCTCCACTGTGTCGTGTCAGAAATGCCCTGTAAGCACTTCCACAATTAAAAAAAATTAACTTTTCTTTGAGAGGTACATTATGGTGTCGCACAGCGCCGATACTTCTCAGCTGCTTTAGAGGCAACTTTTCATTTGGAAAAAACCTAGAGATTGTGTGTTCCCTGAAGTGGATCTTTGCATCAGGAGCAAGTTTTTCCTGTAGTTTAGCATCACATCATTTACTCACTAGAGGGCACCAAGTCTACATCCATAGACAAGCTTTGGCTTTTACTAGCATCTCAGAACTAGGAGGTGAAGTCAGGACAGAAGACAAGATTTCAATTCAATAATTTATTTAAGAAAACGTTCAGTCATGTCTTCTTGCTGCACCTGTTGATAGGAGAGACAGGTTAGATACCAGGCATATAAAAACAACAAAGTAATGAGATACTCACCTTCTAGTATCTTGGACGCAGCTTGATTCTCATCCATTTGGCATACGGATGCTCAGATTTGCTTGGGTTGAGATATTCCATCTGCTGTGGGGGATGTGTGGTAGTTTGTGGCACCTGGTCAACCTCTTTGTCACCAAGCCGTCTGATAGCATAGCCTCCAAAGTGTTCAGGGACCTCATAGATCCTGGTTGGAGCAAAGCGTTGAGCCAAATTTCCCACCGTGTGACTTCCATAGGCAGGCTGAATATGAAGTTCCTGAGCTGGATTCCTGATTCCCCATGGTGCTTGAGGGTTGCTACTGGTGGGCCTCTGCTCTGTGAAGGTGTAGCTGGGTTTGTAGCTCACCATCATGTTCGAAGTGGAAGACGGCATGTAGCCTATTTGGGCGTTTCCAGTATTCACAGGAAGCCATGTCTCCCCAAATCCATGGACAGCGAAGTCTCTAGAGATACCCAAAGGTTCAGATTTATGTTGAGTGACCCGTTTTGCAGGAGCGCTTGCTGATGTTTGCCCCCGTACAACAGCACTGGCAGGTTTCTGGAAAGAGGCTGGTTTAAAAGAGGAGCTTCCTGTAAGCGTTTGAAGAGACGCAGAGCTCCTGGATCCAGCCTTGCTAGTTTGGAGTGTACCACGCTGAAATGGCCAAGTCATTTCCTTTCTGCTATCAGGAAGGCTGTTCTGGTTTTGACCAAGTCCATTCAGCGAGTTCCTACTTGCAACAGCAGCAGCAGAAAGTCTAAAAGGGGAGCGGTTCGGCACCTCTTGAGCATTAACGCTCTTCACATTTGTGTACCAGTTAGGTTTTGTCATCAAGCTGCTCTGTACTAACCTTACCAAGTTTTGGGCTGGTTCTGAAGCAGTCTGTTCATAGCTGCTAGCAGAAAGCCCTTCACTATAGCCTCTGTTAACTGTAGTCCCTGTGCTGAGGCTACTGCTGTGAGCTACACGTGGAGAAATAAAGGCCTGTCTGATTTGATCCTGGGAATAGCTGCCAGCCAGTCTTCTTAGTCTACCATCTTGCAGTGAAAAGCCAACATATCGGTTACCGTTGCGCATCTGGGGGCTATATGCTGAGAAATAAATAGAGTGTAAGCCCACTGTGGTAATAAATCACAGCACTAATATAACTTACACATACAAATCCCCCACTTACTTTGTGTAGCCCATGAACAGCACACATGCTCTGCTTGAACTAAGAAAATCAGCAATATCCTGCTCAAAAACAAAACATCAAGGTCAGGAGAAATGGAAGAACAACGAGGTGTAACAGAATAGCTGCAAAGCAGCACCTTACCCCAAACCAGCTCCACAAGCCCTTCCAGAGTTCCAAAGCATGCTGCCTTACTCAAAGCAACAGTAACACAAACCCTCTGAAGCTGCTCACTCTGCATGTGTGTACCGCAAAGAGGTGACATTTCTAGCAACCTGTATCCAATCACAGGCTAATGAGCAGATTGTTTACAGCTGCTGTTGTGCTGCTGTCAGGCTGACTGCTGGAGATTGTTCCAGAAAGCAGGTCTGACAAAGTCTCATCCTGAAGTCAGAGTCTATCAACTCATTTTTTGGTTACAGATGATCACTTAGCTCAGTCGACTGTAACTTTGTTCACCCAGAGTTACGTGTGTGGGGATAGTGGAAAAAAACCCATCATCATCACCATAGCAACTGGGAAAATATAAAACTGAGCCTTAAGTTTATAAATCGTTTTGGGGCTTTTTTTTTTCACCTTTATTAGAGAATTTTTGTAAAGATGAGACAGGAAAGTAGAGAAGATGTGCAGCAAAGGGACTCAACCAAACCTGGGCTGTTATATTTAGACTCATGCCTTCTGGTCATCTGCTCAACCACTAAGTTAAATCAGCATCCCGCAGAGTTTTATTTGGAGGAATAAGGAACATGAGTGTCAGTGTGAATTATAACATTTTTCTAAAATAAATAAATAAATAAAAATGGAGGGGAGCACTTTCCTTTCGCATCATCTGCTCAGTCATCCTAGCTGGAATCTTTTATTAATAGACCAAACTGGAAATCCATCAAATCTTCACATTTATTTTTCTCGTAAATCTCAATATATTTTTATTATGCTTTAACCTGAAATAGAGAAAATGCAAATGAAACCAAGTGAATATAGCACTATAGATCAAACAGATACATATAGAGCAGTTAAATTCAGTTCAACTCAACTCAATTTATTTAGCTCCTCATATCTAGAAACTCTCGGAACATCAGGTTCACTAGAGTTTATTTACATTTTTTATACAGCACCAAATCACAACTGCAGTCAATGAAGGTGTTTTATAAAGTAAGGTGAAGATCCTGCAATATTACAACAGTGGAAAGGAAGAACTCCCTTTTAACAGGAAGGAACTTTTTACAGAACTAGGCTCAGGGAGGGGAAGCCATCTGCTCCTGATGGGAGAAAGACAGGATGAAAGGCACACTGTGGAAAAGTGCCATTCAGGGTCATGGGGTGCTGGAGCCTATCCCAGCTACCATAGGGTGAGCGGCAGGGTACAGCCTGGAGAGATCACCAATCTGACACTGGGCTAACGGAGAGAGACTGATAACCATTCACAGCTATGGGCAATTTAGAATCACCAGTTAACATGACCCCACTAACTGCAGATCACTAAGCCGGAGAGAACCTGCAGAAACTCTACTCATAAAGGCCCAAGCCAGATGGAAGAGTCAGGACCTCCTTCCTATAAGGCAATAGTACTAACCCCCACACCACCATGATGCCCAAAAGAGTGTCAGAGATTAATCATCAGTAATAATGATTAAATGCAGCACAGTGAGTGAAGAAGAAATACTCGTCATAGGAGCCCAGATATATAGCAGCAAAACTAAGAGAGGATTCAAAAAGGAAAGTTTTAAGTCTAATCTTAAAGTAGAGAAGGTGTCAGTGGTGGAACCACAAGTAAACCAGCTGTCAGAGAGCAAAGTGCTAAACTGGGTAAACTGGGATGATATGGTACTTTGAGATCTTTAAAATAAGATATTTTATATATTGACATTTGATATAAAATAATATATGATATGATATGATATGATATACCTTTATTAGACCTATTAAGTAAACTAATATTGGAAGAGCATCGAGAAACATTCGCACCAAGTCAAACGCAAACACCCTCACATGCTGATCAGTCTCAACCCCTTAGGAAAGGCTGGTTCAGGTTCCCGTGCAGCATGTTGGGAGCAGTCAGAGAGAAACTCAGAGTTTGTTTAGGAAACAGCTGCTAGTGAGCAGGTCCGGTTACCCTTTAACTGATAAGTGATTGATTTTCTTTCTAGAACAAAAGACCCAAAGTTTCCTTCGTGCTGGAGGTTAACAAACTAACTAACTGACTAACTAATTTTCTGCAAACAGTAACATTTAACTTACCTGCTCTGCTAGGCAGAGAATTCACCTCTCTGTGTCAAGCTTGACCTTGACAACCATCATATAAGTCTTGTTGGCCTTGTTAACAATATTAATGATGCCTCCTCTGCCCCCTGACGCTGAAAAGACCCAGGTGGCAGTAATGATGCGGTCGACTATAACCGTGACAAACGGCACATGAAGATCAATGTGCTTCCACCTTCTGTTTGCAGGTTATAAATCAGGCGCTGCAACACCAGCACCACAATCTCCATATCAGAGATTTCAGCTTCATTTGAATTCTGCTTCTTTTTTATATGTGACTGCACAGAGTGATAAGCAGAATGCATGTTAGATTTGCATGTGACTGTGATATCATCAGCTTCCTCTGTTTTTCTGACTGATCTGTGACCATGTGGGATGCTCCGCATGAAAATGACCTTTTATACTGTGAGTGTAGGACACACACACACTAAGGACACACTCCCTGGTAGTCTGACAGGTGTGACTCTTCATCCCTGACTGTGCTTAGTCAATAGTGATGACAATTCCCTGCAAAGACAAACGAATCCGTCATTTTGTCCTGCTGTCCATCACATGTGCTTCATCAAACACTTCTTAAGCCTAGCTTTAGTCAAATTTAGAGTCCCTATTTTTCATCTTTTAGGGACTTAAGTGTCCAATATTCTCTATGAGTCACAGCAGTGATAGCAAATTTCCTTGTCTCTGCTCTAGGAAAGAGTGACACCTCACATGCGATGACCAGATGAGTGTGGTGGCTTAGATCAAAGACACAATTTCCTGTCAGAGGAAATAGCCCAGAAGAATTTTTTTGAGGAGCAGTTTCCTCTTTTCTGAATTCTTTCCATTTACGCCTATCAACATTCATACAAAAGTCCTCCGCTGGAATCCTTCCCTGATGACAAAGGCGTTATGATGACACACAAAGAATGCTTTAAAAAGAAACCTACGTGTGACATTAATCAAACTGTAAATGAGAGCTATGCTTCAACCTAGGTGACTCTTCTCTCCTTGGGGATGGTCACTCTTGCTCAAAATTCTGCCCGCATCGGGTCTCACACTCTTATATTTTCTGCCTTGATGCCGATTTCTACAGAGCAGGGTGTTGTAGCAAATGAAAGGCATTGTTCAGTCTCCGCAGACCCCTGACCTGTAGATGATTGGCACACAGACTCATTTTAGAAGCCTCACTCCTGTAAAGGTTACACTGTGTAAGGTTTCACTTTACTCCGATTGGCGTAACCCGGTTACGCCAATCGGAGGTCACTAAAATCAATATTGAATCGGTGTGTAACTTTGCCAAAACAATGTCGGACTCTGTAGTTTTCTCTGGTCCCCTCCCCAATCAGACCAGGAGTGACATGTTTAGCCGCATGTTCTCCTTAAATTGCTGGCTGTCTGAGTGGTGTCCCAGAAACGATGTGGGCTTCATAGATAATTGGCAAACCTTCTGGAGGAAACCTGGTCTTGTTAGGAGAGACGGCATCCATCCCACTTTGGATGGAGCAGCTCTCATTTCTAGAAATATGGACAGATTTATTAAACCCCCAAAATATGACTATCCAGAGTTGGGACCAGGAAGCAGAGTTCCAGTCTTACACGCCTCTCTGCAGCTTCTCTCCTCC
>JAQSNX010008545.1:0-11310 GCA_029532605.1 Oreochromis grahami
GCTATGGGCTTGAAGTTGGCCTCTAGTGTTGACGCCACACCCCCATTGAGTTCCTGATGAAGGCTCTTAGGGTCCTGTTGATCTTGTACAATTCTAGGCATTCCAGTATCCAGCTGTGGGGCATTGAGTCATAGGCCTTCTTGTAATCAATCCAGGCTGTGCAGGTTGGTCAGTTGGTCTTGCAGCTGGCTGACTGTTCTGTTACCAGTAGCGGGTGTTTCGCCTCTGGTTTCTTATCCCTTTCTGTGTCCCGCTCATGTATTGACCCATGTGCCTGTTACCTTCCCATATGATGCCTGCGGGAGTTTCCATGTAGTACTGAGGCAGGTTATTGGTGGTAGTTGGATTAAACCGGTCCCTTCTTGGGGTCCTTGGGGATCGGGGGATATATATATATATATATCTCCCAATTAGGGCATGTTTCAGTACCCCTTGCATGGGAACAGGTAAAAGTGATGGAGTGTTATGTGAAACTACCCCAAAAAACCCTGTCAATAAATGTCACAGTAAAAAAAGCATTTTAATTAAGGCAACAACTAAATATTTTACATTGTACAAATAGAATTATGAGCTCATTTACCAGTTATGAAGGTGCTGCTGCTACGGCCCCCGGCTGCGCGTCTAAGGAAACTCCCCCAGGGATCCCCTAACAATGGGTCGGGTGGCATTCAACCCTAGGGCCAGCCCCTCTGCTGGGGTGTGAGGGGTGGGACCCCCACCTATTTTTTTGCTTGCCCTTTTTTTGGTTGCTTTTAAAACAAACAAACAGATTATTTCAGGGTTCAAAGGAACTAAAAGCAATATAAGTGATAAATATTCCATTCTGTAGAATATTCTTTATTTCACTTTTACTTTTTCCCCATGTTCTAGTGGGTCCTGTTGTGGCTCTAATGTGAAAGAGGATATAATGTAATATAATATAATAAATTAAAAACGAGTTTAATTTGTCAGCAACTTTTCCAGCCCTCTCCCTTGCTTTTGCAGCATTTGCAGTTTCCCTCAAGACAGACTTTAATTCATTTGAAAGCCTGATGCTTAGCCTCGTCCACCCCAGCTGTAAAACTCAGAAACCAGTCTTACTTGTTATCATCTATCGTCCACCTGGGCCTTACACAGAGTTTCTCTCTGATTTCTCAGACTTTTTATCTGATTTAGTGCTCAGCTCAGATAAAATAATTATTGTGGGTGATTTTAACATCCATGTAGATGCTAAAAATGACAGCCTCAACATGGCATTTAATCTGTTATTAGACTCAATTGGCTTCTCTCAAAATGTAAAAGAACCCACCCACCACTTTAATCACACTCTAGATCTTGTTTTAACGTATGGCATAGAAACTGAACATTTAACAGTGTTTCCTGAAAACCCTCTGCTGTCTGATCATTTCCTGATAACATTTACATTTACAATAATTGATTACACAGCAGTGGAGAGTAGACTTTATCAAAGTAGATGTCTTTCTGAAAGTGCTGTAACTAAGTTTAAGAATATAATCCACCCACTGTTATCATCTTCAATGCCCTGTACCAACATAGAGCAGAGCAGCTATCTGAACGCTACTCCAACAGAGGTCGATTATCTTGTTAATAATTTTACCTCCTCACTACGTACGACTCTGGATACTGTAGCTCCTGTGAAAACTAAGGCCTCAAATCCAAAGTCCCTGACTCCGTGGTATAATTCTCAAACACTGGAGCCTAAAGCAGATAACTCGTAAGCTGAGAGGAAATGGCGTGTCACAAATTTAGAGGATCATCATTTAGCCTGGAGAAATAGTTTGCTGCTTTATAAGAAAGCCCTCCGCAAAGCCAGAACATCTTACTATTCGTCACTGATTGAAGAAAATAAGAACAACCCCAGGTTTCTCTTCAGCACTGTAGCCAGGCTGACAAAAAGTCAGAGCTCTACTGAGCCAACCATCCCTTTAACGTTAACTAGTAATGACTTCATGAACTTCTTCACAAATAAAATTTTTATCATTAGAGAAAAATTACCAATAATCATCCCCACAGATGTAATATTATCTACAGCTACTTTTAGTACCATCGATGTTAAGTTAGACTCTTTTTTCTCCAATTGATCTTTCTGAGTTAACTTCAATAATTAATTCCTCCACTATGTACCACAGGCCTTCAAGCTGGCTGTAGTTAAACCCAGAGCTGGACTGGCCATCGGGCATCCGGGCTTTTGCCCGGGGGGCCCGCTGCGATTTTTTTTTTTATGGGCCGATTTTTTTTTTTTTTTTGGGAAGGGGAAAAATGAAAGGTGTTGGATTGGCCAATTGGTCATGATCGACTCTGGGTTGGACCAAACAGCCCAGGAGGCCGGATGCACCCTCCCCCCTTTTTTAGCAATCTTATAGACGAAATAAAGAAAAAGGAGAACAAAAAAAAAGGGAAAAGGGGGTTTTATGAAAATATCACTAAATCTGTCATTTATTAATTTTTAAAATTTTAAATTAAAGATCATGTCTCACCTCTATTGTTCTTGGTCTTAATTTAAATTTTCCTATACGATTAAATCAGTGACGCGCATTGCATGCCGGGGAACCCAAAGGAAAAAATCCAAAAACCGCATCAAATGCAACATTTCAGCACCCAAAAATTATTCTCCCGGGTTTCCCAAAACCTTCTTGATTTTTTTTTTTTCCCACAAAAAAAGGGAATTAAAAAATAAGGAAAAATGCCCCTTACAAAAACAGACTGATAAAAGGAAAGAAAAAAAAGGAAAAAAACAAAGGAGTGAAAGGGTCAGACCCTTACGAGCACACAGAGTGGACAAAGACTTTACGGACCCAATTTCACCACCCCGTTTATAAATTTTGGTTCTTGGGTTGAGTGCATACACTATGAAATTTAGTAACTTCAGGTCACTGCAACAAGCCCAGGTACAGTTTTTCCGACGGATGGGGACAGGACCTTGAAATGCACCGTGTAAATGACCATCGTACAAACAAAGGTAAGTTTCCAGCTACAAATTTGTCATAAATACACATTCGTTAACTGTTTATTAATATAACCTTTGAGCTCAATGGTAATTTTTTATAGTGGAAATAATTTCTGGGACCTTTCAGAAATGTAGCAGTGAAAATAATATTGTATGCTGTTTCACTAAAATTGTGAAAAAAACAACTGTTTATCCTGTGAAAAAAGTAATTTTTCGCAATGTCGTGGAATAACAGAGCGAAACGCAATTTTTTCAGAAATTTCACTATTTATGCACAATAAACAGACAATTTCTGTTCAGTCCAGACTTGTTGAAAACCTATATCACAATTTATTTTAAAGAAAAATGACATATTACCTGCTACAAAACACTGACCTTTGTGGGAATGCTTGGAGCAGACTAACTTTAAGCTGGGGGTTTTGGGGACGTTATTTTTGGATACCCAGCCATCGTGGGCTCTTACTTCAGAAACATGGTTTAAAAAAATTTCTCTTCAACAACTTAACCCAAAAAAAAACGATTTTTTACCCGGTTTCCCGTGGCTGTCATGCGCCCGGCTTTTATTTAAAAAAGCTTTTTGCCATTTTTGGGGTTTCTTTTTATCGCTGTGTAACTGAGTTCAATTGAAAGCCTGTGTACCTCTTGCCTCAAGTTCTCAAATCCTTTTCGGTTTTCCCCCGAATGACTCACATTTTAATTCTATCCCGGTGGGCCGGTCTCAGTCAAAAACCGGGGCATTTTTTTTCCCCGTCCAGCCCTGGTTAAACCTTTACTCAAAAAGCCATCTCTAGACCCAGCAGTCTTAGCTAATTATAGGCCAATCTCCCCCTTCCTTTCATATCAAACATCCTTGAAAAAGTAGTTGTCAAACATTGATGGCTGCACTTACAGCCACACAGTGGAAAACCCCCCATGTTAGTGTGAGGCTTATAAGTAACATTCCATTCACATTTGTTTTCTTTAGATATGGAATTAATTTACAGGACAATAAATAACTGGTTTTTGGTTTAGAGTTAATTTATTAAATAACACTGCATTTAAAATAAGTGCACACTTTTTTTCACTGTATGTATGTTTTCTTTTTTTTTCTGAGTTACCTTAGTTGCAGCTGTTCCAGTCCCTTGATTAAGGAGCCAAGGGTAAAAGGGGCGATAATTTAAAGGAAGACTTAAAATTTGGTTCATGCCATAACTCGGGACCAGGGGGGAATTGGAGTTCATTATGTTAGTTTCAGTTGGGTTTTTTGTGTTTCCCCCCTTTGTATTTTTGGGGGCTGATCACCCCTATTTAATTTCCCCCTTTGTCTCATTAAGTTAGGTCAGTTTTTTTAAATTATCAGTAGTCTTGTCAACTTTGAGTAGAGTTTTTTATTTTGACCTTTTTTTATGGGCCCAAATTTTGTTTCTTTTTGCATGATTTAACCAATTGTGTTTTTGGGTTAAATAAAAATTCATTTTTGGACTTTAACCTGTGCCTAAGTTTCCTTCACTCTCGTCCTTCACAAACAGCTAACAGATCATCTGCAGAGGAATGGCTTCATTGAAGGTTTCAGTCAGGTTTCAGAGCTCATCACAGCACAGAAACAGCTTTAGTGAAGGTTACAAATGATCTTCTTATGGCCTCTGACAGTGGACTCATCTCTGTGCTTGTCCTGCTAGACCTCAGTGCTGCATTCGATACTGTTGACCATAATATCCTATTAGAGCGATTAGAACATGCTGTAGGTATTACAGGTACTGCACTGCAGTGGTTTGTATCATATTTATCTAATAGACTCCAATTTGTGCATGTAATGGAGAGTCCTCTTCACACACTAAGGTCAATTATGGTGTTCCAGGGGTTCAGTGCTAGGACCAATTCTATTTACATTATACATGCTTCCCTTAGGCAGCATCATTAGAAGACATAGCATAAATTTCACTGCTATGCAGATGACACTTGCAGCTCTATCTATCCATGAAGCCAGGTAACACACACCAATTAGTTAAACTGCAGGAATGTCTTAAAGACATAAAGACCTGGATGGCCAACTTTCTGCTTCTTAATTCAGATAAAACTGAGGTTATTGTACTCGGCCCTGAAAATCTTAGAAATATGGTATCTAACCAAGATCTCTTACTGGATGGCATTACCTTGGCCTCCAGTAATGCTGTGAGGAACCTTGGAGTCATTTTTGACCAGGACATGTCCTTCAATGCACATATTAAACAAATATGTAAGACTGCTTTCTTCCTTCCATTTGATCCTGTCTTAGAAGTGACTGAAAACTTGTAGCTTCATGCATTTATTACTTCCAGGCTGGACTACTGTAATTCACTATTATCAGGATGTCCTAAAAACTCGCTGAAAAGCCTTCAGCTAATCCCAAAATGCTGCAGCAAGAATCCTGCAGGATGAGAAAGAGAGCACATTTCTTCTGTATTAGCTTCCCTTTGGCCCCCTTTTAAAATCCAGAATTCAAAATCTTGCTCCTACATAAAGGTCTTAAAATCACCCTCTTTCTTAATACCTTGTAACCATATCACCCTTTAAACCTTTCGCTCTCCCTGACTTCTGTTTTCCTAGAGTTTTTAAAAGAGAATGGGAGGCAGAGCCTTCATTTTACCCCCTTTTGGGAACCATTTCCCCATTTGGGACGGGAGACAGACACTATCTCTACTTTTAAGATTAGCTTTTAAAAATTTCCTTTTTTCTAAAGCATATAGTTAGGGCTGGACCAGGTGCCCTGAATCCTCCCTTGTTTGCTGCAAAAAAGTAGGCTGCCGGGATTCCCCTATGCATTGAGCCTTTTCCCGTCACCTTTCTCACTCCCATGTTTAATAGACCTCTCTGCATTGAATCATATCTGTTATTAATCTCTGTCTCCTTCCACAATGTTTTAAACCCGTTTTTTTTCTTTCACCCAACCGGGCACACAATGGCCCCCCCCTCCCCGAGCCTGGGTTTGCGGGGGTTTCTTCCTGTTAAAGGGGTTTTTCCTTCCCACTGTCGCCAAAGTGCTTGCTCATAGGGGGGCATATGTTGTTGGGTTTTTTCTTTTATTTATTATTGTGCTATCTATTACAAATAAAGCGCCTTGAGGGGACTTTTGTTGTGATTTTGGGGCTATATAAATAAAATTGAATTGAATTGAATTGAATTGAATGTCATTTCAAAGGGATTTTATTTAAAAAAACAGGTGTCTTACAAAAAGGAGACACATTATACTAAATAATTAGTACTAAAAAATTTAGTAATTACTATTTTTTAATTGAAAACAATTTTTCATACTTTCATTTCATTTTATAATTTCAGGAGAAAAAACCAATATTTCCCCCCTTTCACGATAATCCCGTACTTTTCAGGGTATGGAGTCTGTTTGGGGTACTTAACCTTGCCTAGCATGAGTTATTTTCCAAAAGGACATAGGACTCACATGTTTTCAGCCAACAGTCTTTACCAGAAAGACGACTGACGGGAAAAGGATGATTGACAGGTTAGTGTGATGGAAGAGATGTAAATGTACTGACATGTGAAGAGTTTGTGGAGAAATGTGGAAGTGTGACGTGTGAGCAGCAGCATGGCTTCATGCAAAAAAGGGGTGGAGACAGTATAGACATGCCTGGGGTTTAAATTTTGGGCAACAGGACAGCAACTAAAGGTTTACATAATAAGATTTCTGTTTTTCAGTTTCTACTATAGACATTTCTGTTTTTTTCAACTGCAGTAGATTTTCAGACAATTCACTTTTTTCTTTTAATTAAAAGCAAGAAGCAAGCACTCAGACCCAGAGCAAACAATATTGTTTGACTGATGGCCCCCAAAATAAAGACTTGGACTTTCGTTTCCCCAAATTTTTTGCTTTAAGTTATTTTGTTATTTACATAAAATGTATTTCCCGCGGGCCCACCACCCGCAGGGGGCCCATGGGGGTCGGGTGCAATGTGTGTCGGGCGGCGGCCGGGCGGGGGCCCTGGGGGGAACCCCCCGGCCCTGCCAAGACTGGCAATAGGGACATGGAATGTCACCTCTCTGGTGGGGGAAGGAGCCTGAGTTAGTGCGTGAGGTTGAGAAGTACCGGCTAGAGATAGTCGGTTACCTCTACGATGGCTTGGGCTCGGAAGCTCAGTCTCCTGGAGAGGGGCTGGACTCGTTCTCAGTCTGGAGTTGCCCCTGGTGAGAGGCGGCGGGCTGGGGTGGGTATCCAGCAGCCCCCTCGCGCTGCCGGTACGTTGGGTTTCCCGGTGGATGAGAGGGTTTGTTCCCTGCGCCTCAGGGTGGGGAGGGTCCTGACTGTCATCTGCGCTTATGCGAGTGGTGGCAGTTCAGAGCACCCAGCCTTCTTAGAGTCCCTGGGGGGGGGTGCTGGAAGGTGCCCCACCTGGAGACTCTGTTGTCCTACTGGGAGACTTCAATGCTCACGTGGGTAACGACAACAGCGAGACCTAGGGGCGTGATTTGGGAGGAACGGCCTCCCTGATCTGAACCCGAGTGGTGTTTTGTTATTGGACTTCTGTGCAAATCACAGTTTGGCCATAACGAACACCTTGTTCGAACATAAGAGTGTCCGATAAGTGCACGTGGCACCAGGATGCGTGCAGGCCGGCAGGTCGATGATCGATTCTGAAATCGGGATCACCAGACCTGCGACCATATGTTCTGGACACTCGGGGTAAAGAGAGGGGCTGAGCTGTCAACTGATCACCACCTGGTGGTGAGTTGGATCAGGTGGCGGAGGGAGGACGCTGGACAGACCCGGTGCATGAAACGCGTAGTGAGGGTGAGCTGGGGACATCCAGCAGGGGCCCCAGTCCACGAGATCTTCGGACGCACACCTCCGGGCAGAGCTTCAACAACATTCCGAGGGAGATGGGACATTGAGTCCGAATGGACCATGTTCAGCGTCTCCATTGCTCGAAGCTGCTGCATTGAGCTGCGGCCGCAAGGTGGTTGGTGCCTGCCCTGTGTACGAAACCAAATGGTGGACACCAGAGGTGAAGGGAGCCACCAGTCAAAGAGGAGGAGTCTATCGGGCTTGGTTAGCCTGTGGGACTCCAGAGGCAGCTGACAGGTATCGACAGGCCAAGCGGAATGCGGTCGGGCAGTGGCTGAAGCAAAACTCCGGGTGTGGGAGGAGTTCGGAGAGGCCATGGAAAAAGACTTTCGGACTGCCTCGAATAAGAGATTCTGGCAAACTATCAGGCGTCTCAGGAGGGAAGCGTGCTCTACCTGCACTGTGATAGTGCTGGCGTGCGCTGCTGACGCGACTGAGAAAATTGTCAGACGGTGGAAGGAATACTTCCAGGAGACCTTAATCCCACTGACACGCCCTTCGAGGAGGAAGCAGAGTCTGGCACTGAGGGGAATGACCCGCCAATTTCTGGGTCGAGGTCACTGAGGCAGTTAAAAATTCTCGGTGGCAGAGCCCCTGGTGTTGATGGAGGTCCGCCCCTTGAGTTCTGAAGGCTTGGGACGTTGTAGGGCTGTCCTGGTTGACACGCCTCTACAATGTTGTGTGGAGATCAGGGCAGACCCCTGGACCTGCAGACCGGGGTGGTGGTCCCCATCTTTAAGAAGGGAGACGGGAGGGTGTGTTCCAACTACAGGGGATCACACCCCTCAGCCTCCCAAAAGTCTATGCCAGGGTGCTGGAAAGGAGAGTTCTGTCCGTTAGTCGAACCTCGGATACAGAGGAACAATGCGGTTTTCGTCCTGGTCGCGGAACACTGGACCAGCTCTTTATCCTCTCGAGGATACTTGAGGGTGCATGGGAGTTTGCCCAACCAGTCTACATGTGTTTTGTGGACTTGGAGAAGGCATTCGACCGTGTCCCTCGGGGTGTCCTGTGGGAGGTGTTGCGGGAGTATGGGGTGTCTGGCCCACTGCTACGGGCCATTCGATCCCTATACAACCGTTGCAAGAGTTTGGTTCGCATTGCCGGCAATAAGTCGGACTCGTTTCCGGTGGTGATGGGCTCCGCCAGGGCTGCCCTTTATCACCGATTCTGTTCATAATTTTTATGGACAGGATTTCTAGGCGCAGCCAAGTGGCGGAGGGCTTTCACTTCGGTGGCCTCAGAATCTCATCTCTGCTTTTTGCGGATGATGTGGTTCTGTTGGCTTCATCAGGTGGGGGCCTCCAGCTCGCACTGGAACGGTTCGCAGCCGAGTGTGAAGCAGCGGGAATGAGGATCAGCACCTCCAAATCTGAGGCCATGGTTCTCAGCCGGAAAAGGGTGGAGTGCCCTCTCCGGGTCGGGGATGAGTTCCTGCCCCAAGTGGAGGAGTTTAAGTATCTTGGGGTTTTGTTCGTGAGTGATGGGAGAAGGGAGCCGGAGATCGACAGACGGATTGGTGCTGCGGCTGCAGTGATGCGGACGCTGCACCGGTCCGTCGTGGTGAAGAGGGAGCTGAGTGTAAAAGCGAAGCTCTCAATTTACCGGTCGATCTACGTCCCGACCCTCACCTATGGCCACGAGCTGTGGGTAGTGACCGAAAGAACGAGATCGCGGATACAAGCGGCAGAAATGAGCTTCCTCCGAAGGGTGGCTGGCCTCTCCCTTAGAGATAGGGTGAGAAGTTCGGCCATCCGGGAGGGGCTCAGAGTAGAGCCGCTGCTCCTCCACATCGAAAGGAGCCAGTTGAGGTGGTTCGGGCATCTGACAAGGATGCCTCCTGGGCGCCTCCTGGGTGAGGTGTTCCGGGCATGTCCCACCGGGAGGAGGCCCCGGGGCAGACCCAGGACGCGCTGGAGAGATTATCTCTCGGCTGGCCTGGGAACGCCTTGGTGTTCCCGGATGAGCTGGAGGAGGTGGCTGGGGAGAGGGAGGTCTGGGCTTCTCTGCTTAGGCTGCTGCCCCCGCGACCCGGCCTCGGATAAAGCGGATGAGGATGGATGGATGGATGGATGGATCACAGAAAATTTAGAGTCCTCACGTATTTCTGATCCCTCTCTGCTGTCTTCAATAGAATCTAACAGGGGAAAGGGGGCCCGGGGGAGCTAAATGTGGAAAGGGAGGAGGAATTTCCATCTTTAATAAAACCAAATATAACAAAAATGTACAACAACAAATTACCAGGAAAAGTGAAGCCAAAAGGGATGGACCTGGGGTGAAGGGAGGGAAACGGTTTGGGGGGGGCGGACCTCCTTCCCCCTCCCCCTTCCCCCCCCCGGGACTTAAAACCTTGGGGGACGAATTTACCCGAACTGGAAATTTAGTGAGATATTTCCCCTTTTTTGGAGACCTTCTAAGTCCTTCTTTACTGTTGTCCCATTTTTTCCTTGTCTTCTTCCCCCCTTTAACCCCCCTTCCCAGCACTGGAGCAAAGACGGGGGGATGGGAAGATCTGGGAGAGTGAAGCATGCCTCTCCCCCCATATGGTTTTTGAAAATAAAAAAAGGGGCAATGAAGCGGGGCCAAAAGTCATTCATTCCATCAAATTAAAAAGGGGTTCACTTGAATGTGTCAGCTTTTTAGGAAAACCCCCAAAATATAAACCTGTAGTGAGGGGGCCCAAAAACACCAACCAGCTGTGGCGTGTCCCGCGGGGTGGCCTGGGGGGGCAGGCCACCCCCCAGCCAGACTGGCCACCCCAAACCAAAACAATAAAATCCAATGAAATATCAAAAGTACGATTATGTTTTTACAGTGAAGTCAATATAAGTGTAAGCGAATGAGCATGGTTCTGGGATGAGCACATGTTAGCAAAAGGGAGGAGAGCCAAACACGAAAAACAGCATCACAGAAAACAGTTTTTCGGTGAAAGATTAACAGTTTAACATAGCTGGACTGGCCATCAGGATGGGGAGCTTTCACCCGGGTAGCAGGTGGATGAGGGAAGGGTAGGCAGGAGGAGGCCCCAGGCGGCTGCTGGTCCCCAGTGTCAGGGAACTGTTCAGGTAAAAAGTTATGACCTGCAGCTATCTGGGGAAAAATAAAAAAGTTTAGGTAGTTTATTTTTTTTGTGCTGACTTTTTAATCAGTTACATTAATCTACTGCGACAGCAGCATGGGGGGGTTTCTATACAGCTGGGTGGGCGTTGATGTAACTGAGTTGAACTTTATTTTTTTCATAAGGGTTTTAGAGTTGCCAACGGCTTTAAAAAAAGGAATGGTCCCTCATTCAAAAGAAAAAATTACAGGGTTTTTTTTATTAGCTGAGAAGAGACGCAGTTTGTCCCCAACTTCAGCTAAAAGAAAAAGACACAAAGCTGGAGTTATTCTGTGTCTTTGCTGCACAGCTGCCTCTTCTTTTTCTTCTCCCCCCCCCCTCCTGTTGCTACTTTAATCAGAGACTGATCAAAAGATCAGCTATCGGCTTTTTTTCTTGTTTGTTTTTTCCCCCTTGGGAGAAAAAGGGAAAACCCGGGATGTCGCGCTAAAC
>JAQSNX010008546.1:0-12246 GCA_029532605.1 Oreochromis grahami
TGTTTTCTCTTAAGGAAAACGCTTTCGAAAACACATACATTTGAAAACGATGCTTTCGCGTCGCAGGACAGCGAAAACTGAGACTTTCTAAAACGATGACATACGTTAGTCACGTGATGCAGTCAAGTGACCAATTAAACTAAGCTAGCGGAGAGCATTATACAGCATTGTTTTGTTTGACAGCCCTATTAAAGATTAATATCAGTCTGTACGTGCTCCAGACAGCTTTTCTTCAAATTCTTTAACTCTCACTCGCTTTTGCAACTTTGTACTTTTAATTCAATTCAATTCAATTTTATTTATATAGCGCCAAATCACAACAAAAGTCGCCTCAAGGCGCGTTATATTGTACAGTAGATAGCACAATAATAAATACAGAGAAAAACCCAACAATCATATGACCCCCTATGAGCAAGCACTTTGGCGACAGTGGGAAGGAAAAACTCCCTTTTAACAGGAAGAAACCTCCGGCAGAACCAGGCTCAGGGAGGGGCGGCCATCTGCTGCAACCGGTTGGGGTGAAAGAAGGAAAACAGGATGAAAGACATGCTGTGGAAGAGAGACAGAGATTAATAACAGATATGATTCGATGCAGAGAGGTCTATTAGCACATAGTGAGTGAGAAAGGTGACTGGAAGGGAAAAACTCAATGCATCATGGGAATCCCCGGCAGCCTACGTCTATTGCAGCATAACTAAGGGAGGATTCAGGGTCACCTGGTCCAGCCCTAACTATATGCTTTAGCAAAAAGGAAAGTTTTAAGCCTAATCTTGAAAGTAGAGATAGTGTCTGTCTCCCGAATCCAAACTGGAAGCTGGTTCCACAGAAGAGGGGCCTGAAAACTGAAGGCTCTGCCTCCCATTCTACTTTTAAATACTCTAGGAACAACAAGTAGGCCTGCAGAAAGAGCGAAGTGCTCTAATAGGGTGATATGGTACTACAAGGTCATTGTTATAAGATGGGGCCTGATTATTTAAGACTTTGTATGTGAGGAGCAGGATTTTGAATTCAATTCTGGATTTAACAGGAAGCCAATGAAGGGAAGCCAAAACAGGAGAAATATGCTCTCTCTTTCTAGTCCCTGTCAGGACTCTTGCTGCAGCATTTTGGATCAGCTGAAGGCTTTTCAGGGAGTTTTTAGGACATCCTGATAATAGTGAATTACAGTAGTCCAGCCTGGAAGTAATAAATGCATGAACTAGTTTTTCAGCGTCACTCTGAGACAGGATATTTCTAATTTTAGAGATGTTGCGCAAATGGAAGAAAGCAGTCTAACATATTTGTTTAATATGTGCATTGAAGGACATGTCCTGGTCAAAAATGACTCCAAGGTTCCTCACAGTGTTACTGGAGGCCAAGGTAATGCCATCCAGAGTAAGAATCTTCTTAGATACCATATTTCTAAGATTTTCAGGGCTGAGTACAATAACCTCAGTTTTATCTGAATTAAGAAGCAGAAAGTTAGCGGCCATCCAGGTCTTTATGTCTTTAAGACATTCCTGCAGTTTAACTAATTGGTGTGTGTTATCTGGCTTCATGGACAGATAGAGCTGCGTGTCATCTGCATAGCAGTGAAAATTTATGCTATGTCTTCTAATGATGCTGCCTAAGGGAAGCATGTATAATGTAAACAGAATTGGTCCTAGCACTGAACCCTGTGGAACACCATAATTGACCTTAGTGTGTGAAGAGGACTCTCCATTTACATGTACAAATTGGAGTCTATTAGATAGATATGATACAAACCACTGCAGTGCAGTACCTGTAATACCTACAGCATGTTCTCATCGCTCTAATAGGATATTATGGTCAACAGTATCGAACGCAGCACTGAGGTCTAGCAGGACAAGCACAGAGATGAGTCCACTGTCAGAGGCCATAAGAAGATCATTTGTAACCTTCACTAAAGCTGTTTCTGTGCTGTGATGAGCTCTGAAACCTGACTGAAACTCTTCAAATAAGCCATTCCTCTGCAGATGATCTGTTAGCTGTTTGACAACTACTCTTTCAAGGATGTTTGATATGAAAGGAAGGTTGGAGATTGGCCTATAATTAGCTAAGACAGCTGGGTCTAGAGATGCTTTTTAAGTAAAGGTTTAACTACAGCCAGCTTGAAGGCCTGTGGTACATAGCCGATTATTAGAGATAGGTTGATCATATTTAAGATTGAAGCATTAATTAGTGGCAGGACTTCTTTGAGCAGTTTTGTAGGAATGGGGTCTAAAAGACACGTTGATGGTTTGGAGGAATTAATTATTGAAGTTAACTCAGAAAGATCAATTGGAGAAAAAGAGTCTAACTTAATATCGATGGTACTAAAAGTAGCTGTAGATAATATTACATCTGTGGGATGATTATTGGTAATTTTTTCTCTAATGATAAAAATTTTATTTGTGAAGAAGTTCATGAAGTCATTACTAGTTAACGTTAAAGGGATGGTTGGCTCAGTAGAGCTCTGACTTTTTGTCAGCCTGGCTACAGTGCTGAAGAGAAACCTGGGGTTGTTCCTATTTTCTTCAATCAGTGACGAATAGTAAGATGTTCTGGCTTTGCGGAGGGCTTTCTTATAAAGCAGCAAACTATTTCTCCAGGCTAAATGATGATCCTCTAAATTTGTGACACGCCATTTCCTCTCCAGCTTACGAGTTATCTGCTTTAGGCTACGTGTTTGAGAATTATACCACGGAGTCAGGGACTTTGGATTTGAGGCCTTAGTTTTCACAGGAGCTACAGTATCCAGAGTCGTACGTAGTGAGGAGGTAAAATTATTAACAAGATAATCGACCTCTGTTGGAGTAGCGTTCAGATAGCTGCTCTGCTCTATGTTGGTACAGGGCATTGAAGATGATAACAGTGGGTGGATTATATTCTTAAACTTAGTTACAGCACTTTCAGAAAGACATCTACTTTGATAAAGTCTACTCTCCACTGCTGTGTAATCAATTATTGTAAATGTAAATGTTATCAGGAAATGATCAGACAGCAGAGGGTTTTCAGGAAACACTGTTAAATGTTCAGTTTCTATGCCATACGTTAAAACAAGATCTAGAGTGTGATTAAAGTGGTGGGTGGGTTCTTTTACATTTTGACAGAAGCCAATTGAGTCTAATAACAGATTAAATGCGTTACTTTTGTGTTACTCGCAGCAACAACTCCTTTTCCTCGCCAACTGCTTTTCCTCCACATTTTTCTGTGTTTCAACGAGCCGGAAAGTAAATAAACAGCAGACAGAAATGAGGCAGGTCGAATCTTCTTGCGTTTCACACATGCACAGTACTGGAACGTAAGAGTTTTCGGCCGTTTCAATGTGAATGAACAACTCTGTGAAAACGACTGAAAACGCTAGTGTGGACGCGGAGCGTTTTCAGACGAAAACCCCGTTTTCAAATCTATCCGGGCTCGTGTGGACGTAGCTGAAGTTGTCTGTAAGGTGTGAAAACAGGTGTGGGTCACAATCACCCCAAACCTTGGCTGATTGTGACCCACACAGTATCAGCCGTTCAAAGACACTGAAGCATTCATATGTAGAATATCTCCATAATGCAGCACCGGTAGAAATGTTGCAGCAACAAGTCGCTTCTTTGTATTAACAGAAAAACACAACTTATTGTGAAAATCAAAGTTTGTTTGTCTGCATGTGGGTTGAAGGTGAGCGAGTCATTAATAAAGATGGGGTGGCTGTAACTCAAGAGGTAGAGCAGGTTACCTACTGATCAGAAGGTTGTTGGTTCGATCCCTGGCTCCTCCAGTCTGCATGCCAAGTATCCTTGGGCGGGATAATATGCCCAAGTTGCTCTCTAATAGAGTATGAATGTAGTTAGGAAGCATCTCAGTTTAGAGAAAGTGCTTGTGGCTTGTTGTATATTGAGTACTCCGGGAGAGAAGAAAAGTGCTATATAAGAATCGGTCCATTTAAAGATACCCGGATATTTATACGTGTGAACCAACTTCCTTCATTTGGAAAACAACATGAGCTTTGTTTTGTCTGCATTGAGAACAAGTTTAAGTAATGAATGCTGGACTTTCTGCAAGGAGTCAGAGGCTTGGACAGCAGTTGGACCGCAGCTGTAAATAACTGTGTCATCAGCACAGTGCAAGTTTGCATCTGGCACATTTAGACCAAGATTGTTGATGTAAATGATGAATAGAAGAGGACCTAATACAGAGCCCTGTGGCACTGACACTTTCACTGCAGCTGTGATAGTTCTGTGATTTTTCCTAAAACATGATTGATATTCAGATAAAATATCATCGGTGTGCAAAAACTGCTTTAACTACTCGCACACAACAGCATCAAGAACTTTGGCCAGCACAGATAGATTAGATGTTGTTCTATAACGAGTTAAAACTGCTGGGTCTCCCCCTTTTAACAGAGGAGCAACAAGGGCTGATTTCCATACTGAGGGCATGGGATGGCTGTGGCTCAGGTGGCAGAGCAGCTTAGCTACTCAATTGGAAGGTCAGTGGTTTGATCCCTGGCTTCCCCAGTCTGCATGCCAAATATCCTTGTGCAAGATACTGACCCCAAGTTGCCCTCCGATGCATTCGTCGGAGTATGAATGTGTGTGAATGTAGTTTAGTTTACACTTGTGTTTAGAAGTGAATAAGGCATGTTGTATACAGCGCTTTGAGTACTCCGGGAGAGAAAAAAGTGCTATATAAGAATCAGTCCATTTTACGCTGGAGGGTTTGTGCTGGATTTTACAGAGAGTCAAACACAGAGGCAGACGATATATAGTGCTTGTTAAAGCAGTTCATAATCTCCTTCCTATCATAAACAGGAACAGAGTCCTTAAAAATATAGGCGAGTTGAGCATGGGAGCTTTTACTCACTGAAAGAGACTTAATGATTTTCCAGAACTGCTGTGGGTTATTTAGGTTCTCTGTGGTGACAAATAGTATTCTGATTTAGCTTTCTTAATAGAGGAAAAACATTTGTTTCTTAGTTGTCTGAAAGAAGCCAGTCAGTGGGAGAGCCTGTTTTCCTAATTTTGGCCAAGGTTACGCTCATGAATGATATCTGCCAGCTCTGGGGAGAACCCGGCATGTTATCCTAAATCTCCTTAATGGAGCATGTTTATTCACAATTTGCATCCCTAAAAAATGTCCAAGCTACTCCTACACCAGGGATCAGTCCTATTTTCCTCCAGTCATTGTTGGGTCTTGGGCACCTCAGTGTTTCTATTAACAGCAGCATCACTGATTTTTGATGTGATCACTGATTTTGGGACGAGCGCTCACACACGAAGTCCTCTTTTAAAGTGCAGGGGTGCGTTTAGTGTCATGAACGTTTGGGAACAGTTATCGACTCAGAGCTGAAGTTTAAAGCAAACTGAAGCTGTGTGCCAGAAGGCTCATCGGCGACTCTCGTGTTTCAGAAGCTTTCTCACTTGCACTTTGATAAAAACATGATGGTTTCATTTCATCAGCTTTTACTGATTACATGTTTAAGTAACAACTGATTGGTGAAACACGTCCCTGTACAGCAGTTAGCAGTTGGCCATTTGCACAGCGAGTCTCAGCTTCTTCCTTCTGGATGAAGGTTTCTGGTCCCAAACTGTCAAGAGATGTATTCTAAAACACTTCTTCAATTGAGAATCAGAGAGGAGAAACACAGTTTTACTTGTATACAAGGGCAGCACAGAGCACCCGCAGTGAGAGTGAGGGCTCTGTGACACGCTCTGAGACTGCCCTGGTCTTTATTTATACATCAGTGGGTGTTTGTTCCTTACATTGGAATGTGGATGTTTAGGTGTGTGTGTGTGTCCGAGTGTGACCCCAGAAACGACTTCTCTAAACCTGCTGGTCTGGAAAATCCAACAGTTCATCTATATGTAAAAAAGGCACTTAGACTAAAACTGACATAGCTACGTTTATCCTACTGTAAAACAATAAAAGAAGGTACAACCTTTCCCATGCTCCTAGGATGTGGGGGTGAATGCCAGAACACTCTGGAATGCACACAAACCTCCTAGGATGAGACATTCTTTCAATATACCATCAACTACATACTTCTAAACACAAATGATTACATACAGCATTCTACCATAAGTAAACTTATATTATTAAAAGATTATACTGACTATCGTCTTGATGCATTCTCAATCATCCAGGAAAGTAAATCTCCAAAGGTTGAATCTGTTCATCTGGACGTAGCGTTTTGTGGGAGAAACGTTTCGTCACTCATCCAAGTGACTTCTTCAGTCTCAGCTGACTGCAGGTTTCCCCAAACCTTATAAACAGTACATTTGCATAATGACTGAAACCAGCCCACTGAAGGAACAATGGGCTGTGAGGTCAGTTCCTTAATCATAATTATGCAAATTCCCATGACCATTGATCAACAATCACTGACCAAAACCCACTGATCAAAGAACACTGATCAACAACCATGAGTCCCATTCACAGAGAGTTGGTGATATGGTTTCCGAAAGAGACTCAGGCGCAGGCCAGGGTGTTCCTTTAAGCGAAGAACAGTGCGTTTATTTACAGTGAACACAATCACCAAGTGGCTATATACAACGTGCAGGGGAAAGGGGTCCGGGTCGCCAGGGTCCGTGGGGAAAACAGGGTTAGGAGAAAAGGTGCTCCACACTTTCTGTACAAAACTCCTCCTCAGTCACTCCTCTCAGAATCTGGTTTCCAAAAACGATCTAAACACAAAAAGGTCAGGTTAGCGGGATAATAACAAAGGGCTTTCAAGATTCAGGTTGGCAGGTACACAAGTTTGACTGACGCTGATAGCTCAACGATCCAGCGACGAGTAGAGCAGACTCGCCATCTTAAGTAGGACTCTAATCTTGGTAATCAGCGGCAGGCGTGTTGATCATCCCCAGGTGCGTGGGCCAGAGGCGGGAGCCCATACTGAGCTCCGCCTCGGCAGGGAAAAGAGAGAGAGGGAGAGGACGAGAGAAAAAGAGAGAGCAGGTGCGAGAGAGGAGAATAAACAACACACACAGCGCCTGACTGTAGTCAGCCGGCGAGGTGCAGGGACCATGACAGTACCCCCCCTGACTCTTGGTGGCGCTGTCACTTGGTGTTCGCTCGCTTTGTGGTAGAGTATCACTTCCTGTTCCTGCTCAAACACAGTGGTGTTTCTGAGTAGCTTTTCTGCTTAGCAATTTAATTTAAATCTTTTGATACATCCCTTTTTCATAGTATAATCTTAACGTGCTTCATCTGAATCACCCTTTCTGTGTACTCACTACCTAATTTATAGCCAAAGTATTCACTCACTGTCTCTTTACTGTTTCGCTAGCTTAGCTTAGCTCGTAGCCGACTCGTTAGCACCATGGCTACTTCACCTGTCCCTCCTGCACTTTCCTGCTCATTGTGTCAGATGTTTAGTTACTCCTCGGCCTCCTTTAGCAGTAATGATACCTGTAACAAATGTAGCATATTTGCAGCTCTGGAGGCCAGGATTACTGAATTGGAGACTCGGCTTCGCACCCTTCATTCACCCGTAGCTAGCCAGGCCCCTGTAGCTGGTGCAGCCGAAGATAGCGTAGGCCCCGCTAGCTGTTCCCCGGCAGACCCCAAGCAGCTGGGGAAAGAGGGCGGCTGGGTGACGGTGAGGAGGAAGCATAGTCTTAAACTGAAGCCCCAGGTACACCACCAACCTGTTCATGTGTCTAACCGTTTTCCCCACTCGGCGACACACCCGCCGGGGGTCAAACTCTGGTAATTGGTGATTCTGTTCTCAGACATGTGAAGCTAGAGACACCGCAACCATAGTCAATTGTCTTCCAGGGGCCAGAGCAGGCGACATTGAAGGAAATTTAAAACTGCTGGCTAAGGGTAAACGTAAATACAGTAAGATCATAATTCACGTCGGCAGTAATGACACCCGGTTACGCCAATCGGAGGTCACTAAAATCAATATTGAATCGGTGTGTAACTTTGCCAAAACAATGTCGGACTCTGTAGTTTTCTCTGGTCCCCTCCCCAATCAGACCAGGAGTGACATGTTTAGCCGCATGTTCTCCTTAAATTGCTGGCTGTCTGAGTGGTGTCCCAGAAACGATGTGGGCTTCATAGATAATTGGCAAACCTTCTGGAGGAAACCTGGTCTTGTTAGGAGAGACGGCATCCATCCCACTTTGGATGGAGCAGCTCTCATTTCTAGAAATATGGACAGATTTATTAAACCCCCAAAATATGACTATCCAGAGTTGGGACCAGGAAGCAGAGTTCCAGTCTTACACGCCTCTCTGCAGCTTCTCTCCTCCTGCTACCCCCCAAAAACCCATCTCCATTGAGACTGTGTCAGCTCCCAAAAAGACAAAAAACAAACCAAAAACCAGCAATAAACAACTTAAACATAAAAAATCACAAAGAAAGAACAATACAGTATCCACATCTGAACCAAAGAGTAAAACAGTGAAATGTGGATTATTAAATATTAGGTCTCTCTCCTCCAAGTCTCTGTTAGTACATGACTTAATAATTGATCAACAAATCGATTTACTCTGCCTTACAGAAACCTGGTTGCAGCAGGATGAGTATGTTAGTTTAAATGAATCAACACCCCGAGTCATTCTAACTACCAGAAATCTCGAAGCACAGGCCGAGGGGGCGGTGTGGCAGCAATTTTTCACACCAGCCTATTAATTAACGAAAGACCAAGACAGACTTTTAATTCATTTGAAAGCCTGATGCTTAGCCTCGTCCACCCCAGCTGTAAAACTCAGAAACCAGTCTTACTTGTTATCATCTATCGTCCACCTGGGCCTTACACAGAGTTTCTCTCTGATTTCTCAGACTTTTTATCTGATTTAGTGCTCAGCTCAGATAAAATAATTATTGTGGGTGATTTTAACATCCATGTAGATGCTAAAAATGACAGCCTCAACATGGCATTTAATCTGTTATTAGACTCAATTGGCTTCTCTCAAAATGTAAAAGAACCCACCCACCACTTTAATCACACTCTAGATCTTGTTTTAACGTATGGCATAGAAACTGAACATTTAACAGTGTTTCCTGAAAACCCTCTGCTGTCTGATCATTTCCTGATAACATTTACATTTACAATAATTGATTACACAGCAGTGGAGAGTAGACTTTATCAAAGTAGATGTCTTTCTGAAAGTGCTGTAACTAAGTTTAAGAATATAATCCACCCACTGTTATCATCTTCAATGCCCTGTACCAACATAGAGCAGAGCAGCTATCTGAACGCTACTCCAACAGAGGTCGATTATCTTGTTAATAATTTTACCTCCTCACTACGTACGACTCTGGATACTGTAGCTCCTGTGAAAACTAAGGCCTCAAATCCAAAGTCCCTGACTCCGTGGTATAATTCTCAAACACGTAGCCTAAAGCAGATAACTCGTAAGCTGGAGAGGAAATGGCGTGTCACAAATTTAGAGGATCATCATTTAGCCTGGAGAAATAGTTTGCTGCTTTATAAGAAAGCCCTCCGCAAAGCCAGAACATCTTACTATTCGTCACTGATTGAAGAAAATAGGAACAACCCCAGGTTTCTCTTCAGCACTGTAGCCAGGCTGACAAAAAGTCAGAGCTCTACTGAGCCAACAATCCCTTTAACGTTAACTAGTAATGACTTCATGAACTTCTTCACAAATAAAATTTTTATCATTAGAGAAAAAATTACCAATAATCATCCCACAGATGTAATATTATCTACAGCTACTTTTAGTACCATCAATGTTAAGTTAGACTCTTTTTCTCCAATTGATCTTTCTGAGTTAACTTCAATAATTAATTCCTCCAAACCATCAACGTGTCTTTTAGACCCCATTCCTACAAAACTGCTCAAAGAAGTCCTGCCATTAATTAATGCTTCAATCTTAAATATGATCAACCTATCTCTAATAATCGGCTATGTACCACAGGCCTTCAAGGTGGCTGTAGTTAAACCTTTACTTAAAAAGCCATCTCTAGACCCAGCTGTCTTAGCTAATTATAGGCCAATCTCCAACCTTCCTTTCATATCAAAAATCCTTGAAAGAGTAGTTGTCAAACAGCTAACAGATCATCTGCAGAGGAATGGCTTATTTGAAGAGTTTCAGTCAGGTTTCAGAGCTCATCACAGCACAGAAACAGCTTTAGTGAAGGTTACAAATGATCTTCTTATGGCCTCTGACAGTGGACTCATCTCTGTGCTTGTCCTGCTAGACCTCAGTGCTGCATTCGATACTGTTGACCATAATATCCTATTAGAGCGATTAGAACATGCTGTAGGTATTACAGGTACTGCACTGCAGTGGTTTGTATCATATCTATCTAATAGACTCCAATTTGTGCATGTAAATGGAGAGTCCTCTTCACACACTAAGGTCAATTATGGTGTTCCACAGGGTTCAGTGCTAGGACCAATTCTATTTACATTATACATGCTTCCCTTAGGCAGCATCATTAGAAGACATAGCATAAATTTTCACTGCTATGCAGATGACACGCAGCTCTATCTATCCATGAAGCCAGGTAACACAGACCAATTAGTTAAACTGCAGGAATGTCTTAAAGACATAAAGACCTGGATGGCCGCTAACTTTCTGCTTCTTAATTCAGATAAAACTGAGGTTATTGTACTCGGCCCTGAAAATCTTAGAAATATGGTATCTAAGCAGATTCTTACTCTGGATGGCATTACCTTGGCCTCCAGTAATGCTGTGAGGAACCTTGGAGTCATTTTTGACCAGGACATGTCCTTCAATGCACATATTAAACAAATATGTAAGACTGCTTTCTTCCATTTGCGCAACATCTCTAAAATTAGAAATATCCTGTCTCAGAGTGATGCTGAAAAACTAGTTCATGCATTTATTACTTCCAGGCTGGACTACTGTAATTCTTTATTATCAGGATGTCCTAAAAACTCGCTGAAAAGCCTTCAGCTAATCCAAAATGCTGCAGCAAGAGTCCTGACAGGGACTAGAAAGAGAGAGCATATTTCTCCTGTTTTGGCTTCCCTTCATTGGCTTCCTGTTAAATCCAGAATTGAATTCAAAATCCTGCTCCTCACATACAAGGTCTTAAATAATCAGGCCCCATCTTATCTTAATGACCTTGTAGTACCATATCACCCTATTAGAGCACTTCGCTCTCGCTCTGCAGGCCTACTTGTTGTTCCTAGAGTATTTAAAAGTAGAATGGGAGGCAGAGCCTTCAGTTTCAGGCCCCTCTTCTGTGGAACCAGCTTCCAGTTTGGATTCGGGAGACAGACACTATCTCTACTTTCAAGATTAGGCTTAAAACTTTCCTTTTGCTAAAGCATATAGTTAGGGCTGGACCAGGTGACCCTGAATCCTCCCTTAGTTATGCTGCAATAGACGTAGGCTGCCGGGGATTCCATGATGCATTGAGTTTTTCCCTTCCAGTCACCTTTCTCACTCACTATGTGCTAATAGACCTCTCTGCATCGAATCATATCTGTTATTAATCTCTGTCTCTCTTCCACAGCATGTCTTTCATCCTGTTTTCCTTCTTTCACCCCAACCGGTCGCAGCAGATGGCCGCCCCTCCCTGAGCCTGGTTCTGCCGGAGGTTTCTTCCTGTTAAAAGGGAGTTTTTCCTTCCCACTGTCGCCAAAGTGCTTGCTCATAGGGGGTCATATGATTGTTGGGTTTTTCTCTGTATTTATTATTGTGCTATCTACTGTACAATATAAAGCGCCTTGAGGCGACTTTTGTTGTGATTTGGCGCTATATAAATAAAATTGAATTGAATTGAATTGAATTGTGGATCTTCATATTACGAGGGAGTTTTAACTTCACAGAGACAGGGTTGACCAAGGCAGCGATTTCAAAAGGGCCGATGAAGTTGGGTGTAAGTTTCTTGGATTCGGTCCTGACAGGAACAAAGCGGGTAGAGAGCCATACCTTCTGGCCGACAGAGTATTCGGGTGCTGGGGTCCGGTGCCGGTCCGCGATGCGTTTGTTGTTCTCCTTCGTACGGAGTAAGGCCGCTTGAGTTGCCCGCCAAACTCGTCGGCACCTGCGGCAGATGAGCCTGGACAGAGGGTACAGAGTGCTCACCTTCCACAGCAGGAAAAAGAGGAGGCTGATAACCCAAGGAAGCTTCGAATGGAGACCGGCCGGTGGCAGAGGCAGTCAAGCTGTTATGGGCGTACTCGATACCACGGCAACTCCTCACTCCAGATGGTTTTGATTGGTGGAGGCGACGCAGCGCAGGGCGGTCTCCAGTTCCTGGTTGGCCCGCTCGGCCTGGCCGTTGCTCTGAGGATGATAGCCTGAGGATAGACTGACCTTTGCTCCC
>JAQSNX010008547.1:0-18299 GCA_029532605.1 Oreochromis grahami
AATTTGGATTTATCAGAGTCATCTAGTGTGGGCATAGCCAAATTACTTGAAAAGTCTTCCACTAAGGCTGCATCACAGGCTCCAGAAGTATAAAAATTTTAATAAAATGACTTAAACTGACCATTTATATCGATTTCTATCGTAATTATGTTCCCACCTTCATCCTTTATTGCTGTTATAAAACCCAATGTGGCTGACGGCTCAAGTTGGTGGGATAGCATTCTGCTGGCACAGTCACCACACTCGTAATGCATGAGACACGACCTTAAGTACATGTCTACGGCTTGGTCATTAGTAACTGAGTGAAATTCTGCCTGAAGTAAGACCCTTTCTCTGTATAAATCATCTGAAGGTGATGTTGAATGCAACTCATCCACCACTTTAATTTGTTCAGTAATCTTTGTGGGACATTTTGACCTTCTTTTATTTTCACCAGCAACATAAGATATTATCTGTCCCCTCATATAGGCTTATTATCTCATACCTGTTTTAGTTACTCCAAACTATGTATTTTCTGTGCAGAGTAAAAAAGGGAGCGCGAACAGTCAAACAGTCCTGGCCCTGAACAAATTTCAAGCACTCATTAACCTCTTCAGAACAAACTCCTTTGCACGTTTTGGGTCTTTAAAAGTAATTTCTTGTCGGTCCGCGGTAGTGACCCTCAGCTTCGCTGGGACCCTCAGCCTGTAGCAGACTCCGTTGCAGCTGCGAAGTAGATTCCTCACCTCGGTAAAGTGTTTTGAGTGTTTTCCCTGCTCTCGTCCCTCCTTTACCCCCATAATGCGGACGTTGCAACCTCGTGACCTAACCTACAAGTCCTCGCACCGGGCCTTTAGCAGGGTAAGCTCTTTTTTCACACTGGAAATGTCGGATTCCATAGCTGCAATAGAGTCGGAATTAGCAGGGACTCCCTTTTCCAACTCAGATGTGTCCAGTCTTAACCAGTCTTTTATTGAACCTCTCAACAACGTTACGCAGCTCCGTTTGGGTCTCTGCACCCTTTTCATCTATTTTCTCCAGCAATTCATGCTTCATTAATTGCAGCTCCTTCAGGATTACCTGCTGCTCGCCCACATCCGTGGCATCTGGGCAAGCTAGGCTAGCTGGGCCAGCAGTTGCTTGAGGGGCCCCCGTGTCCTGCTCCATGTTGATGACTTTAATTTTTTTGGACATATTGTCCATAGACCAGGATGGTTGTTTTCTAATATGTTGCTACTCTCGTATGTGAAACAATATCACGTAATTTTTGAAGCGTAATATGGTAAATACAAGGGTTCAAGAACAGAGCTCACAAACCCACGTCCTCACATGGCGCTGCCTCAACCAGAAGTCCTAAGTATTAAGGTTTAAATAATGCTTAAAAACAGTTTTCTGAATCTGACCATATATAACAACCACAGCCACTCACCACTGTTTATCCCACTTTCTTTGCTTTAAAATTCACAAGTAATAACACTAGAATAACACCTGAATAATGCGCTGATTAGTGGCATTTCTCAATGTTACAGTGCATACATCTAGCGAGCACCTTATGGTAAGTTAAATTGCAAGGGAGTTTTTAAACAGCTGGTCTTGATTCTTAGAAAAAAATATGTTGAAACATCAACAATTTTGGATAGTTACATGTATTTCTCTATACGATTCCCATTAAAAAGACAGTTAGTTTAATAAGGGATATTACCATCAGGTAGGAAACGAGGAATGAGTACTCACGTTGAGCTCTCCATCTGCAGAACAACAGCACACACAGCAATCCTACCATCAGTGAACCAGTGACCACCAGACGGACAACTATTTTGCAGATCTCTATTGGTTCTGGAGCTATTCCAATAAAAGAAAAAAAATAGTGAGCTGATCTTTAAAATTAGGAAACACAAGAATACATGATAATTTTTGGTATTTTAGTTCTCCCTGTTATTAAACTACATTTAATTTCTCTTTACCTGTCAGAGGGAAATGTACAAACGCAACATTTCCTTCATTTTAAATCAATAATCATGTAGAAGTAGAGAGTACAAACCGGATTCCAAAAAAGTTGGGACACTAAACAAATTGTGAATAAAAACTGAATGCAATGATGTGGAGATGGCAAATGTCAATATTCCATTCAGAACAGAACGTAGGTGACAGATCAAAAGTTTAATCTGAGAAAATGTATCATTTTAAAGGAAAAATATGTTGATCCAAAATTTCACGGTGTCAACAAATCTCAAAAAAGTTGGGACAAGTAGCAATAAGAGGCTGGAAAAAGTAAATTTGAGCATAACGAAGAGCTGGAAGACCAATTAACACTAATTAGGTTAATTGGCAACATGATTGGGTATAAAAAGAGCTTCTCAGAGCGGCAGTGTCCCTCAGAAGCCAAGATGGGTAGAGGATCACCAATTCCCACAATGTTGCGCAGAAAGATAGTGGAGCAATATCAGAAAGGTGTTACCCAGCGAAAAATTGCAAAGACTTTGCAGTTATCATCATCAACTGTGCATAACATCATCTGAAGATTCAGAGAATCTGGAACAATCTCTGTGCGTAAGGGTCAAGGGCGTAAACCCATACTGGACGCCTGTGATCTCCGGGCCCTTAAACGACACTGCACCACAAACAGGAATGCTACTGTAAAGGAAATCACAGAATGGGCTCAGGAATACTTCCAGAAACCATTGTCAGTGAACACAATCCACCGTGCCATCCGCCGTTGCCAGCTGAAACTCTACAGTGCAAAGAAGAAGCCATTTCTAAGCAAGATCCACAAGCTCAGGCGTTTTCACTGGGCCAGGGATCATGTAAAATGGAGTGTGGCAAAATGGAAGACTGTTCTGTGGTCAGACGAGTCACGATCGAAGTTCTTTTTGGAAATGTGGGACGCCATGTCATCCGGACCAAAGAGGACAAGGACAACCCAAGTTGTTATCAACGCTCAGTTCAGAAGCCTGCATCTCTGATGGTATGGGGTTGCATGAGTGCGTGTGGCATGGGCAGCTTGCATGTCTGGAAAGGCACCATCAATGCAGAAAAATATATTCAGGTTCTAGAACAGCATATGCTCCCATCCAGACGTCATCTCTTTCAGGGAAGACCCTGCATTTTTCAACAAGATAATGCCAGACCACACGCATCAATCACAACATCATGGCTGCGTAGGAGAAGGATCCGGGTACTGAAATGGCCAGTCTGCAGTCCAGATCTTTCACCTATAGAGAACATTTGGCGCATCATAGAGAGGAAGGTGCAACAAAGAAGGCCCAAGATGATTGAACAGTTAGAGGCCTGTATTAGACACGAATGGGAGAGCATTCCTATTGCTAAACTTGAGAAACTGGTCTCCTCGGTCCCCAGATGTCTGTTGAGTGTTGTAAGAAGAAGGGGAGATGCCACACAGTGGTGAAAATGGCCTTGTCCCAACTTTTTTGGGATTTGTTGACACCATGACATTTTGAATCACCATATTTTTCCCTTCATATGATAAATTTTCTCAGTTTCAACTTTTGTGCCGTGATTTATGTTCTATTCTGAATAAAATATTGACATTTGCCATCTCCACATCATTGCATTCAGTTTTTATGCACAATTTGTTTAGTGTCCCAACTTTTTTGGAATCCGGTTTGTAAAAAAGAAACAAAATGGCAGGAAATACTTGCAGTATTGTGACAGATAATAGAATTATAGATTGTGAGGTGAGTGCCTGGGATATTTATTTAATTAATTTGTGGTAAAACACTGTAAAATATTTTAGATTTACCTTGGACTTTAAGCGTAGTGACCATGCTGTCATCACCACTGTCTGTAATCACCATGCACCTGTAATCTCCATCATCTTCCACTGCAGTGTTGGTGATGAGCAGAGATACATTCATGTTCTTCTCGTTCCATAATGGATCAGCAAACCTGTAACCTTGCTTTGGCTGGTCCAATTTACCTCTATTAAAACCCAACAGGAGATCACATTCGTCTTCTGGAGAGGTCAGTTTTTTCCAAGCAACTGTACGGATAGTTGGATCAATTACATCTTCTGTTGTTTTAACGACACACTCTAGCAGTGTCTGTTGGCCATAGTGTCCCACATTTTCAGCTTTGCATTCCACTTTTACAAAACCTGTAGAAAAAGAAAGCAATATTAGGATTTGAGGTCACATGAGTACCAAACACCATTCCATGCTTAAAGTTCTCAGATTATGAATAAACTTACCACCACTCTTGACTAGATTGATGCAGAGGACAGTGAAAATGAATGCAATCATTCCACTGGAGGCCATGTTTCTTTACCTGAAGTGACAGTTAAAATTAACAGTTATTATGTGGTGATTGGTTTATATCTGTTTTAACTCACAGGACTCACACTCACACTGCTTCTTTGAATCAAACTGTAAAACGCAGGCCACATTTAAGTGTAACAATTCCTGAAATGTAGCCCATCAGTTTGGGGTGGGGGGTAGTTTCGTGAAGGTCTAATTATTATAAATGGTCAAGAAAGCATAACAGAAACTAAAACAAGCTACCCTGACTGAGTCAAACATCATCTGCACTAAAATAGCAAAACATTGATCCGAAGGAAAAGGAACAGGTGAATATGTTTACATTGGCGTAAAGTAGTTAAATTCATTTTATTACCAAGTTATTCATCCACATAGCTGAACATAGAGTGACTACAGAATTCCCTCTGTTGTAAATGCAGTTTCAGATTTCTGCACTGGTTTTCAGCCTTGTCCCCAGTTCACTGAGATTTCTCAATGTTTTAACAATATTGTGACAGCAGTTAACAAAATCTGAGAATTTTTTGCAATTTCATATACAAAAACAACTTGTTGTTTTTCTAAAGACTTTCAGTGTGGTGCACCACACTCCTGATATTTACTTTGCATGACTTTTACCAGGCAAATTTTTAGCATCAAAAACTTCTCCAGTTGACCCGTTTTTTAAAAAAAAAATAGGATGCTGATAATATTAGATTTAACATCCATTTCTGACACTGGATGAGAGATGGGCAGACCCTGGACATGTCACCAATCTATTGTAGGGCTAAAGCATAGAAAACATATGCAAATACACAGAGAAAGGATCCAGTCATATGATGGATTCAAACTTGTAACCCTTGTGCCAACTACTGTGCCGTTTCATCGCCCTCTTTCAAATGTGGCATTTAAATTGTTTGCGAATTTAATTCTGATATAATGCCCATTAATTTATTTTCTGCGGCCCGTTCGGTGGGTTGCATTTTTTAATGGGTCTATAAATGAGGAGTCATACTGAAAGAGAAAGTGTCCACTTAGTTTTTCTTTTTATTTCAGCTGAAACGTTGCCACATATTATGACCACTGCAACAAAAAGAGCCAAAGTATATAAATCAATGTGTCATTTTCTCTGGTTTTCTTCCCTCCAAAGTGTTAGTGTCATGGATTGCAAGTTATAGAGGAGTCAGCTCAGCTGCCGTCTCTGTTTTTTTGTTTGTGTTCCGTTTATTCCTGAATGCAGATTAGATTAATCTACTTCATCTATACACTGTGCAATGCATTACAATTTTGTACAGAAATGCTTTTTTAATTCTAAAAGCAGTTATGGCTGTGTGGTAGGGTAAGAATTTCTTGAGTGCAGCTGGGAGACATCTGCAGGCTCCAGATGAGCATTAATTAACTTCTCCACATCCTGTTCATGCAACTGAGACAACAGGTCAAAATGAAGTTTGCAAAATGTCACGAAGCCCGAGGTCACAGAATGCAAGATACAGAAATATTGTTTATACCCATCGACTTCCTGATATGTGCGCTTATTTTCTTTCCTTTCTTTCAGACAATACGGCCCTGAGAGTCTGGCCCGTTTGTATGATATCTGTATTGACACTGCTGTGTGCCTATTATACAGGCACCTCAGGTTGCCAGTTGTTTCTGTTCTTTTTGTCTTGTTTTCTTCTCGTTTATGCTTGTGTCACTTTCGCACACGCTCTTTCACTGAACTCGCCTCCCATCTTTTATGCACAATGAGCAGGTGTGGATAATTTTTTTTGATTAAGATGGTTAGGAAGCATTCAAACTATACACAAACATGCATAAAACCATACTTTACAACCAAAACACAGAATAAAACACTAAAACTAAAAAAAATACTAAAACTACTTCCACCCCATAACACATATTACAGTAACTGTCTTTATCATCTACTGCAGGCAGGCAGGCAGGAATGGTGGACCCAAACTGCAGACTCCAGCAGACAAAAGTGCATTAAAAACTGCTTTTATTGCTGGACAGTAAAAGAAAAGAAAACTAACTAAAATGGAAATATAAACTAAATATAAATAGGCTGACCAGCAGAACACACAGCATGGTAAGATAAAGATCACGACACAGACCAAGGAAAACAGGGTTTAAATACACAGACGGAGCAATTGGGGAATGGGAGACAGGAGGGAAACACAGCTGGGACAAATCAGGCCTAATGAGACAAGGGTAGCAAAACTAGAAACACTGACATGAGACTCAAAACAAAACAGGAAACATAAGCCAGATATGCAGACTTGACGAGGGGATACAGCTGACAGGGGAGAGAGAGCAACTATGGAACATAGACAGAAACGAGAAGACTAAAAACTCTAACACTGAACCCAAAAGACTAGAAATGATATTTGCATAGCACATTTAAGACCAGCGGTACACCAAAGTGCTTTACAGTAATACAATAATTTATAGAAAGGAAACATTAAACAGGGAATAAATACACCAACAGGTGGACAGCACTAATTTGCCGCAGCGCAGTGAAAATATGTAAACGAAAATACAAACACAACTCGATTAGGAGATTATTCAACAATAAAATAAAATAAAATGATTAAAACTATTTGCAGGATACAGACACTACTAGGAGTGTACAAGCTGAGAAGTTCAACAAGATAACTGGGAGCAATGTTTTTTTATTATTTTAAAGGTAAGCAATAGTATTTTAAAATTGATACGGTATTTGATGGGAAGCAGGTCAGCGAGGATAGGGGTGACAGACTCAAACCTGCCAGTTCCAGTTAAAGAGGCGTGCCGCCGCATTTTGAACAAGCTGCATTCTGCGGAGAAGGGTAGAATGGAGGCCAGTATAGAGGGAGTTACAGTAGTCTAATCCAGAGGCGATAAAGGCATGGATAAGTTTCTCAAGGTCCTTACAGGGTATGTAAGGCTTGGCCTTGGCAATTTGGTGTAATTGGTAAAAGCTTATCTTTCTTCCACCTCCTCTTGGCTTGGTGACAGGCGCGTCGTAGGGCTCGTGTAGAGTCATTTAGCCAGGGTTGTGAGCAGGTTCTAGGACGTTTCACCTTGACTGGAGCCACAGTGTCCAGTATGGAGGAGCATCTGGAGAGCAAAGAGTTAGCAAGTTCCTCGGCTGAGAAAAAAGTAGAGCAATCAATATCAAAAAAAGGCAGATTTTAAAAAGGCCCCAGAAAAATTGGCCACAACCCCAGAGTTAATTATGCGGACAAGCCACACTGAGCCATTGACGTTCAGGTCTGTTTTACATAGCTCGGCATCAAAGATAACCAGGAAATGTTTGGAAATCCCAACATTATCAATGTCACGGATACAAATGTCCAGGCCATAAGACCAAATCCAGAGTGCGTAGGTCCACTTACCCACTGAGTGAGGTTAAAAGAGTCAATTAAGGCAAGGAAATCCTTAGCCAACAAGTCATCCTTACAGCAAATATTAAAATCGCCAGCAATAAGAACACAATCGTAGTTTAAGAATAAAGATCCTAAAAGTTCAGCTAAGTCGTGAATAAAAGACTTGTTATATTTCGGTGGTCGATAAACCATGACACAGAGAGTTAGAGAAGGACCAGCAAGCTCCAGAAGTTGTACTTCAAAGCTAAGATACACGGGAGAGGGTAGATGCCGCACTCGGAATTTATTTTTAAATACTGAGGTTAGCCCTCCGCCCCTGCCCGAGGATCTAGGTGAGCTAAAGAAAACATAGTCCGGTGGAAGAGCTCAGAAAAGGGAAGGGACTCACCAGGGCGAATCCAGGTTTCCGTTAAAAACAAAATTCATTTACACCTAGGGGTGAGGTAATCCCAGCAAATGACTGATGGTAGCGGAATTTCCATAGTAGAGTAGGAATTGGCCACAGCCTACGCTTTTAAATAAGCTTTAAAGAGGACACGAACGCCACTCCGTTGTCTCGGTGGGAAAGTCCATACGCGGCAAAATGGCATTTCCTATATTCCAATATGGATCCGATCCGTGCAAATGAAATGGTCGAAGATTAAGGAGAGTTTGTCGATCATACGTAATTAGTGAAGAGCCACCTGGACAGCATATAGGCAGAAAAGTAAAAAAAAAAACCATACAGAGATCAAAAAAAGTTAGAGGCGGAGACGAGGGTGAGGATGGCCTGCAGTACACACTGGCGCCATCTTTGAATTGATAGACAAATAATGATAAAATCAAAACACTGGGTCAACGACCAAGGTACCCTAACAGCCTTTCTGTCTGTCTGTCTCTGTCTTGTCTGTTTGCCAGGCAGAGGTGTTCTCCTGTCAGAATGCAGTGTCTTGTGTTGTGTTGTACCCTATTTATTTTCTCAAGAGAGGAAATAAAGTAATCAACAGGCTGTGGACACAGTGACAGTTATTGTATTCGCCTGAATTTCAGCTCTCATTTTGTTTTTATGTCAGTTCATAAAAACAAAATGAGTGGTCAAACCTGTCATCATAATATGTACCGGCTCAGAAACAGAAACCTAAGAGTAAGTGAAAGCAAAAGAACAAGACTGTTGGCTATGTAAAAAGTGGTAGTGCAAGCTGGTACGAAAGGAGTTTGTCTCATCATTCTCGGAGACAAGACAGATAAAAAGATGGTACAAAAGAATTAAAAAAATGTACTGAAAGTAGACATCTCACAGATTCTGAAGATGCAAGTTTTGTCACTCTCTGACCAAAATTCACTGTACCAGCAGCAAAAAGAAGATCGGGGGGATCCACACTTTTTGTTTACATCTTTTTGCAGAATCCACTTTCCTACTATTTAATCGTTTGCTGTTTTAACTGTTTGGTGGTGGTTTAAATGGTTTTGTGAGCTTTAGCCTGGGATTCTGACAAAATACATTTATATTTCAAATCAATTTGGATCGGGAAATTGATTTTTTTTTTTAAACATTACCGACTTAATAACAGGTTTTTGAAGTACTCTGTGAGACACATACCAAACATTAAAATGATATTAATTTAAACCACAGGATCATTATGTAAACAAGAATATGAAAAAAAGGCACTCTTAGAGGAGGCCCCGGGGCAGACCCAGGACACGCTGGAGAGATTATATCTCTCGGCTGGCCTGGGAACGCCTTGGTATTCCCCCGGATAAGCTGGAGGAGGTGGCTGGGGAGAGGGAGATCTGGGCTTCTCTGCTTAGGCTGCTGCCCCCGCGACCCGGCCTCGGATAAAGCGGATGAAGATGGAATGGAATGGAATGGAATGGCACTCTTAAATTATATATATTTGAAAAGTGCATGTAAGAAAAGTAAATGGACATACTACCTGAGTGGTATCCTGTCTGCACCAGTGACAACATACACTGACTTGCTTTTTTAACCACAGCGTATATAAATACACACAGAGACAGGAAAGACAATGAGCACAATTTCCTGAATGGTTTAATATGAAGTGATGATGTATTTCATCCTGTGAGATAAAAGAGTTGCATTACTTTTGGCTGTAACCAAATGACACGAAGTTTACCTGCAAGCACTGCGGAAGTCAGCATAAGCCCAGAAATCCTAAAAAGAAGGCGAGGAATTTCATTAGGTGGATAGTTAATGTTCGTTTTATCGGTTCTTTTCAGTTTCAGTTCCAAACACCACAGGAGTGTTCATCTGCACAGTGAGTGAGTAAGTGCTGTGTTTAGAAGTCAAAATATGTTTTGTTTTTAACTAAATCAATTAAATCTGTAAGATTTAACTTAGTACACTCAACCTCAGAGGTTAAAAAAGTAAACATGGAATCATGTATTTAGTCAGCCACCAATTCTGCAAGTTCTCCAACTTGATGAGAGAGACCTGTAATTTTCATCATAGGTATACCTCAATTATGAGAGACAAAATGAGAAAAAAAATCCAGAAAATCACATAGTCTGTTTTTAAAGAATTTATTTGCAAATTATGTTGGAAAATAAGGATTTGGTCAATAACAAAAGTTCATCTCAGTACTTTGTTATATACCCTTTGTTGATAACGACAGAGATCAAACGTTTTCTGTAAGTCTTCACAAGGTTTTCACACACTGTTGCTGGTATTTTGGTCCTCCATTCAGACCTCCTCTAGAGCAGTGATGTTTTGGGGCTCTCGCTGGGCAACCCAGACTGTCAACTCCCTCCAAAAATTTTCTATGGGGTTGAGATCTGGAGACTGGCTAGGCCACTCCAGGACCTTGAAATGATTCTTACGAAGCCACTCCTTCATTACCCAGCCGGTGTGTTTGGGATCAATGTCATGCTGAAAGACCCAGCCATGTTTCATCTTCAATGCCCTCGCTAATGGAAGGTTTTCACTTAAAATCAGACAATACATGGCCCCATTCTTTCTTTCTTTTACACGGATCAGTCATTGTTTTGAAGGAAGGCTCAGAGGAAGTTGGAGCTTGTTACCATCATGGGCTCATCCGGTCAGTATGAGAATGAACAGTCATCAAGGTTGCAGGTTTCTCATTTTATTAAATAATCAGTATTAAAGGAAAGACGCATGGACTGCTAACTCTGAAAGGAAATAAAGTGTGATTAAGTCACTCAGTAACTCAAAATAATACATGAACTCGGGAGACTCAACAGAAACTCACCTCAGCTGCCGCACCATGTGGGAGTGAAGAAAGTGAGCTGTAGGTGAGTGCAGTCCTTATATAACGGGTGACAGGTGAGTGCAATTAAGGGCAAGCACCACACCCAGTCAAAGGTGAGGAAAAGAAATGAGGTGCATATGGTGAAGTGAGTGTGCTGAAAGGTGAGTCTTTACAACAGTCGTCTTGGTCCCTTTGCAGAAAAACAGCCCCAAAGCATGTTTCCACCCCCATGCTTCACAGTAGGTGTGGTGTTCTTTGGATGCAACTCAGCATTCATTGTCCTCCAAGTGGTTTTTTCCAAAAAGTTCTATTTTGTTTCATCTGACCATACGACATTCTCCCAATCCTCTTCTGGATCATCCAAATGCTCTCTAGCAAACTTCAGATGGGCCTGGACATGTACTGGCTTAAGGAGGGGTACACGTCTGGCACTGCAGGATTTGAGTCAGTGGCGACGTAGTGTGTTACTGATGGTAACCTTGTTACTTTGGTCCCAGCTCTCTGCAGGTCATTCACTAGGTCCCCACTAGGTGTGGTTGTGGGTTTTTGCTCACTGTGATAATTTTGACACCGGGTGAGATCTTGCGTGGAGCCCCAGATCGAGATTATGTGTTGTTTTATATGTCTTCCATTTTTTAATAATTGCTCCCACAGTTTCTTCGCACCAAGCTACTTACCTATTGCAGATTCAGTCTTCCCAGCCTGGTGCAAGTCTACAATTTTGTTTCTGGTGTCCTTTGACAGCTCTTTGGTCCTGGCCATAGTGGAGTTTGGAGTGTGACTGTTTAAGGATGTGCACAGGTGTCTTTTATATTGATAACGACTTCATACAGGTGCCTCTTACAGAAGAAGTTACAGTCTGTGAGAGCCAGAAATGTTGCTTGTTTGTAAGTGACCAAATACGTATTTTCCACCATAATTTGCAAATAAATTCTCTAAAAATCAGATGATGTGATTTTCTGGATTTTTTTTTCTCATTTTGTCTCTCATAGTTGAGGTATACCTATGATTAAGATTACAGGCCTCTCTCATCTTTTTAAGTTGGAGAACTTGCACAATTGGTGGCTGACTAAATACCTTTTTGCCCCACTGTAGTTATATTCATTAGAGGGCACTACAAGTAGGAACATGTCGTTAAGCACATACAAAAACATGTACTTCACTTAGCCTACTCTTAGGAATACCTAAGAGTAAGTTGAGGCAGAGAAAAAAAGACTGTTGGCTATTTTAAAATGTGGTAGTGCAAGCTGGTATGAAAGGAGTTTATCTGTCATCATTCCCAGAGACAAGACAGATACAATGAAATGTGTAGATGAGGAGAAAAGATTGTATAAAAGTTAAAAAAAAAGTTTTAAAAATGAAATACAAAAGCAAAAACACAAGAATCAGATCACCATCAATTATTTTACTTCATGTCATGTTGTTCATTTATGTTAATATGAATTATGTAGAGTACAACATGGATACTAAGGCTAAAGAAGTAAGGCTATTTTAGTTCATTTCTTAATTTACATAGCTTAGAGATCAGATTTACAGTACTGTGCTGAGTTCTGAGTCAGCCCTCTTTTTTATATTTTGCTAAGAAATATATATATGAAAATACAGTATACAAGGCAAAGACAGAGTTAAAACATTTCTATCGAACTTGAAAATTAATATTTGATATGACCACTTTGTGAACACTTTGGGTGAACACTGTTGGTGGGGAAAGTCACCAGGCTGAACAAAAAAGGAGAATTTTTGGATTTGGTTTGTCTCCAGATGGATATTGGAGGATCAAAAGAGCTGCAGGTTTAGCCTTTGGGGAAGCAAAAACTCAGGTGTGGCAGGAGGTCAGGAAGGGACTTGTGGAAAAGGACTTGCTAGGAAAGAAGTTCTAGCAAGCTGTCTGGTGACTTCAAAAGGGAAATCAGGGCTTGGCTCAGGCCTTGTTTGGTCAGGGAGGAGAAGAGCTGAGTGGGGATATTGTCAGTAGATTCAGTTCATTTAATGAGATACAACGCATCAATTCATTTTAACCATAACAAAAAACAAGTGATCTGTACTCACATTGAAATCACCTTCTATAGAACAGCAGTGCAACCAACCATTCCTCGATCAACAATCCGATGCCAACCAGCAAAGCAGCTACTCTGGGAGTGTGTCCCAATCCTGGGGCTCCTCCAGCCTCTGAATAAAAAACCATAAAATATAATCATTGAGATGAATATTGCACTTAGATGTTAGTAAAATGTCTTAATCAGATGTAATAGCCATTATAACATGTAATGAGACGTTTTCAACATCCAAACTTCATTTTCATACCAGTTATTAAAAAAATAACATTTCTTAGCTAAATTTACCGTGCACTTTAAGGGTAGTGACATTGGTGTGATCGTCACAGTCTGTGATCACTGTGCACCTGTAAACTCCGTTGTCTGCCACTGCAGTGTTGGTGATGAGCAGAGATACGTTCATGTTCTTTTCATTCCAGGATGTTTCAGCAAACCTGTAGCCTGACTTTTGGTCTAATTCCCCTCTGGCATACGTAAACACGGTAAGGCCATCACTGTCTTCTTGAGTGGTCAGTTTTTTCCATGCGACCATCCAAATGGTTGGATTCTGTACATCTTTTGTCGTTCGGATGATACACTCCAGCAATGACTGCTGGCCATGGTGTCCCACATTTTCAGCTTTGCATTCCATATTTATAAAACCTGGGAAAGCTATAAAAACACATTTGTCTGTGCAGAAGTTCAAAAGTTGGGTCCAGAACATCAATGACAATTAGGAAGTTCAAGGGACTACAGGTGAAAAACAAACAAACAAAAAAACAAAACCCCGCTGCCAACACAAAGTGGGTCTATCTCAAAATAAACTTTTTAACTCAACTTTAAAGCCATTCTGCAGTTGAATTCTGGCATTTGATTGTTCAAATCCTTAACCAATACATGTCTATGCAACCGTGACATCGATGTTGTTTCAAATTTAACATAAAGGATGGTTTTGAATTTAACTGTGGCTGAAATTATTGAACAGTATTTCATTGTATTACTGAGATGAACATTGAGTTGTCTATTGTATTGGACACAAAACCCACTGTCTCTGAAATGTGTTATCAGTGCTGTTCCCCTGTAATGCTGTATTGTCAGAGACATATGACAGTGTCACAGTTTATTGCTTCCACGGATCAATCGCATGGCCGGCCAGTGGAAATGTAGTTACGGAATCTGTATAGGTAGAAAATATTTAATATTTAAATGTCTCTTTCAACTGCTATAGTAGCTCATACACCTAACTATAAAAGTAGATAACACAAAAAAATATAATCGTAACCCTGTACTGTAACAACATACCATGCTACACTGACACTACTAATATGAATAATAATAGGAATACTAGTATGTAAATAACGTGAAAACTAATATAAATACTAATATTGAAAAACAATACTCACAAAGTTAATTTATTGGTCCATGCCAGCATTAGTCCGACTCTGTTGGAAAATCCAATAAACTTGCTGCATCTGCGTTACCTACAGCCTGAGCTTTACAGCAATGTCAATAAACTGAACATAAAACCTTAAAAAGATGTCGGTTGGACTGGTAATCTGGGATACCCAGTGGCGGACTGACGGGTCAATATAATTTTCTTTTCTTTGCCAGTAATTATACAGGCTTGAAAAAGATAATTAGTCTGTGCTAAAACCTTGTAAAATGTTTCACTTTTACCTTGAACTTTAAGGGCGGTGACTGCTTTGTCATCACCGCTGTCTGTGATCACCATGCAATTGTAAAGTCCTTCGTCTGCTACTGCCGTTTTGGTGATGAGCAGAGATACATTCATGTTTTTCTCGTCCCAGTATGGATCAGCAAACCTGTAGCCTGGCATTTTCTCTAATTTCCCTTTGACAAAAACCACTAAGGGAAGACTGTTTTCATCTTTTGGAAAGGTCAGTTTTTTCCAACTGACCACACATATAATTGGATCATGTACGTCTTTTGTTCTTCGGATGATACACTCTAACAGTGACTGTTGGCCGTGGAATCCCACATTTTCCACTTTGCATTGCACATTTATAAAACCTGTAGAAAAGACAGATGGGGTTACATGAGTAGGACACACCTTTCATGCTTGTTCTCAAATAATGAAAGAACTTACGACCACTCTTGACTGCAGCGACACAGAGGGCAGTGAAAATGAAAACAAGAATACCACTAGAAGCCATGTTTCTTTACCTGAAATAATAATAAATTATTATTATAATAATAATAATTTAAACTGTTAATAAAAATTAACAGTCATCATATGGTGATAAATTCACATCTGTTTTAATGTACAGAGATCTGCCCCTATGAATCAACCTGAAGGGTGAAAAATTACTTTTGATGTTTTGTGTCGTGCGATTTGGAGAGTTGGAGATAAATCTATTATAGTTAAAAGGTCTAACAAATGCAACTGCATAAGTAAGCGTGAGTGTCACGTATAGCCAGTGATGGGATCAACGGCGTTACTTTTTTCAGTAACGAGTAATCTAACTAATTACTATCCCTATTGTTACTGACAAGAAAATGTGGTGCGGTCGCGTTACTATTTTTCAACAAACAGACGGTTGAAGCTGTGCTGGACTTACCGCATCGTATAACCTGGAGCTCAGGGGGCAAAACAGTCGCATGAGTGCTGCTGTTTGACTGAGGAACAATAAAGTAGTAGTGGTAAGCCAATCACATGACCACTTTAAGATGACAAAGCAACAAGGTGATATATACCAGTTTTTAAATTGTGTTGATAAGCCACGTAAAACCAGAGTCATGATAAACAATATAAGTTTTTTCCTGAATAGTTTTGTCACATTACTGTCTAAGGACAGCGCTAGCAAGCACTCTCTGCTTATGACCAAAAAATAAAACAACAAAACAAAAAAACAGCCCTTTGGTGTTGGTGGAAAAATGCGCCATGTCAACCAATCAAAAAATGATATGGCAACATGACATTTGGTTGTTTAGGAAGAGGGGGAAGTTTTAGGAGTGACAGCGAGAGAGAGAGAGAGAGAGAGAGAGAGAGAGAAAATGACAGCAGAAAAAGAGAGAGAGCGAGTTTTGAGATGTGAGAGATTTGTGACGTGGAGTGTGTAGTTAGTGTGTAGTGTTGTGGATAGTTTTGTGTTGTGTGTCAGAACAATGAGGCAACTGCTGTCTCCAGGTAGAAAACAGGAGCGGGATACACCTGCTGCTGTCAGACCTGCAGGTATCAGGCTGTGATGTTCTCCTTTATAGTGGACAGAAATTGTGTTTTTGGAGTGGCACAAATAATTTGTGTGGCATCTTATTGAAGAACAGCTGATTGTTCTGTAAATAGTTTGAAATGGTTATTTAAAAAAAGGGTAAAAGGTAAATGGCTGCAAATAACTTTGTTGTTTGCAAAACTTGTGCATAGGATTTTAAATGGACAATTTATATTTGCATTTAAAGTTATGAAATATGATTCAATAAACATGTTTGTGGTTGTTACAGTAAAAAATATAACTGTCTCTACTCAGATTTTATGTTTTTGTTAATGCAGTATGTCAAAATGAAAACATAACTGTAAATTTAGACATGTGAGGTTGTGCTGAAAAGAATGATACCAAACAAGGCAAACAAATAGTTTTTAAAGGTGAAATGGGAGAGAAACTCAAAAGTCGTCAAAAATGGCCTGCACCCCAGAGGGTTAAACCTTTTTTTTAAAGTAACACAATAGTTACTTTTCAAGTAATTAATTACTTTTAGAATCTTGTAACTCAGTTACTAACTCAGTTACTTTTTTGAAGAAGTAACTAGTAACTATAATTAATTACTTTTTCAACTTGCCCAGCACTGCGTATAGCGGTGTGATAGGCAAAGTGAGAACTAAACTGCAGGACTCGGAAACAGAACTAAACTCAAAGGCAGCTTTATTGCTAGGATGTCTCAGGAAATCCAACTAATCCAGCTGGGAAAGAATACCCCATTCATAGGATGAAATAATATAGAACTAGAATGTAAATCACTTTATATATCCCCAAATTAATCATAAACCCACAAAACTCAAAAACACTGGATCAATGACACATGAATAATGAGAGTGAGCAACATAAACATGGTGTCACACATTTTCACCCTTGCATTCCACATTTACAAAGCCTATAAAATAAGAAAGCTTGCATGTTTCCACTTTGCTTTAAGGAAAAAAAAAAGATATTTTTTTTGTACACCATAGGTGTGCATGTCCACAGCTTCAGTTCAGAGGCAAACAGCAGCTTAACAACAGACAGTGTGTGCGGTCATAAGACCAAACCACACACACACACTCCCACCCTACACTCCCGCCCACCTGCACATTCTCAACTGGAAATATAATGAATGACAACTTTATTCCTGGACTCTACCTGTTTGTTCCTCTCGCATCTGAACATTTGCAAGTGTCCTGACGATTGTTGCCAGCTCAGATTTCCTGAACCCTTCTAAACATCATAGCTTTCATGGCAAGCTCTGAAAATGTGTTTCTATAACTTTATTCAACTATTGCCTGAAATTTAGCTGATTCGCTTGGTTGTCAGAAGCAAATGCTTTTATTCATGCATGAAACATAATGTAAAACTTCGCTTTGAGGTTGGTGTGAATGCACCACTAGCCATTTTCACACCTTGAAACCATGAAATGTGCAAAATGAGTTTGTCTGTCATAAAAGAGAAACACACTTTGATCAGAGGGTGTAAAAATATAACAAGATAGACATTTCTCCAACAGAAAGATGTCACTGATTAAATATCAGGTTTTGGAAGTACTACGTGGGACACATATCAAGCATTAAAATGACATTAATTTAAACCACAAGGCCAGTATGTGAACAAGGAAATCAGACAAAAGGCACGCTTTTAAAAATCCTTGTTGGCTGGTCTTGTGAGGATTACAGGTACACTACATTTTAAAAAGTACATGTAAGAAAAGTAAATGGACATACTACCTGAGTGGTATCGTACCCGCTGCAGTAACAACATGTAATGACTTTTTTTTTAAACCACAGAGTATATATAAACAGAGACAGGAAAGACAGCGAGCACGGCTTCCTGTATGGTTTGTGTAATGGAAATGTTTTTTGTTTTATTTTCATTATATATTATTTACATGTTTTAATAATATCTCTTTTGGCTCATTTAAAGGGTACACATGTGGAAGATTGTTCAATTTTAACTTTATTGCACACACAGCTACACCTCTGAGAAAGCGGGTGACACCCCGTGTGGGGGAATTCCACAGGTAGTGAAGCCTCTTGTTAATCATGTATATGAGGATGGGAGAAAAGGCAAGGAGCAGTCTCTAGGTGACCCTGTAAGAGGAGATAGGGGACTGTAAAATCTCCCCTGCTTCTGTAGAGGGTCAAAGGTGTAAACAACAGGGGGCGCCAGTGAGCACCGAATGGAGTAGACGTGTTTTTGTGGAGCTCTTCATACTCTCTTTACATCTTGGACTTTTATTGTTTTATACTTCACTACTCCCAGT
>JAQSNX010008548.1:0-12241 GCA_029532605.1 Oreochromis grahami
CCCGTGGAGACGGTTCGACGGCCGGGTAACTCCTCATCCGGCGGTACGGACGGCACGTCCTCCGTTGAAGCGAGCGGGTGAGCAGTGGCGGCGGGGGTGAAGGTGTAGTTCATGGAGAATGAAGTTTTGTATGAGCGGGTGGAGTGAGTCCAATAGCCAGGGATAATCGGACAAAAAAGCTGTCGTAGCCTGACTTCCAGAACGTAGACAAACGCTTCACCCCTCATGCTCAAGCCACAGGTTGATTATTTTGGAAGCTGAGTCCGTTATGAGCTCTCGAAGCTCCGTGGTTGGGGTGAATGCCGCTGGATCCATATTAGGCTGGTCCGTACTGTCACGGCGAGTGAGGGGGGCCGTGTGGAAATTAAAGGAGGATCCAAATGCAGGCACTCGTACAGGTGAGAGGACGGTTTATTAAACACAAAACAAGGGATGGCCAAAACAGCAAACGGAGAACTGAACTATACTGGGTAAACTAAACTACAGAGCATGAACAAGCTGAACATAAAGCAAGGTGGACGACGGTACAAGATGGTGACAGCAGGGAGAACACACGAATAGGACATGGAGGATACACAGACGGACCAGCAACAACAATGACTAAAGACGTGACTTAAATACAGAGAAACACAAGGAGATTACACACAGGTGGTGGACACAGCTGGGAGTAATTAACAAGACGAGACAGAGGTAAAACTGAACACACTCACATGAGACGCAGACCTTCACAATAAAACAGGAAATAAGAACATTACACAAAGACGCAGACTCGACACTGAGAGACAGACAGAAAATGACACCTAAACCCACACATGAGAACACAAATCCTAATCACCAATAAACAGAAACATGAAACTAGTAGTCACCACAATAATCAGCACAACAAGATAATAAGAAAACAATCCATTACTCAAAAATAAACCAAAACATAATAAATCAAAATTTGATAACAGCAATTTTAACAGCAACACAGTGACATGTGTAACAGCTGGATGTGAGTGTGCCTAATAACTGCCATATTAATGATTCATATTTTTGCCAATAAAGCTTGCAGTGATTCCTATTATTAAGTATTTTTGTCTTATTTTCAAATATAGTGGGTGTATAATTGGAGCATTTGGTACAATACATTAACCTGTTTGCATAACACATGAAAATCAATTCATGTATCTCCAAATCTTAGTCTTTCTGAAAAAATAATAATGTGAGTTTGATTCAGAAAATCAATTCTTGAATTTAAATTAAAACTACCAAGAGATCTCAACAATTAGAAATACCTCATTACTCTGATTGTTTTATGTTGCATTATAACATTTTTAAGAAAGTTTCAGTCACAACCAGCAGCTTAATTAATGAGTAATCAAATCTAGGTTCTCACTTTAGAAGTAAATTGAGTGTAATCAGAGTAAATTTTTTTGAAATTGCAGCTCATTTCAAATTCAGAGTTTCAGCCAGATCAATATATATAACACAAACTACTTCTGTGTCATTTGACACATAATTAGTTTGAAGATGAGATGAGAATTTCTTTTCTAAGGCAAAGTCTGCTTAACAAGCGTCATTTGAGTAACCAGAAACGCAAAGGTTATATGTAGGGTTCTAATTATATTATAATGATAGGTTCGGTTCTGCATTACACCAGAGACATTATAAGAGAGAGACATGGAACTGATTTGAAATATAGGCAAACACACATCTGTTGTTGTGAAACAGAACAGGTACATATAACGTGTAAGCTGATCCTTTTCTCATTCAGCTTTATTTAGAAAACAAAACAAAAAAAAAACAACAACATTTTTTTTCCACGACAGCAAGCAGCTTTTTTCTGTTTTCTTGTGGGAACGAAAAGCAGGAAAGCTGCCAAAGTGTCCTGTGAAAGATCTTAATGATCTGAAAAACGTTGTTTTTTGTTTGTCACATGTGTTGTTTAAATAGGATGCTGAAAAAATTAAACTAAAATAATAAATAAAAATGCTCCCCAGAATATATCTGATATACAGATGTAAATCAGTATTTAGTGCTTGGTGAGGTTACTTTCAGCTCTGTGTTCACTGGTCTGTGTTCAGTGTCTTTTTTCCAACAGCTGCAGTCAGTTCCTGCTGTAACAGCTCAGTGTCTCTGCAGTCTGACTGATGGAGGTTTTTGTACGACTACAAATCACTGTGTGAACACCCAACTGCTGTGGTAACTCTGACAGTAGTAAACTGCTGCATCTTCACCCTGAACTCCACTGATGGTCATAGAGAAGTCAGAGCTGCTTCCACTGCCACTAAATCGAGTTGGTGTTCCTGACTCAAGCGTTTTTGCATATCTTATTAGGAGCTTTGGAGCCTGTCCAGATTTCTGTTGATACCAGTACATGGCATCACCACCAGACCATCTGTAAACAGCTTGGCTGGTCCTACAGGTCAGAGTGACAGTGGATCCAGGAGTAAATGTCACTACTGGAGGTTGAGTCACAGTCACCTGACCGCTGCATCCTGCAGACAAAAACAAATCATTCATTTATCAGCAGAAATCAATGAGAGAAAAAGCAGCACATCATGTTTGAAATGTTGCTGAGTGAATGAACCTGTAAAACAGCAGCAGGTCAGCGTCCAGATGAGGATGGTGATGAGAGTCATGGTGGTTGTGCTTTCTGCTGTGTTGCCTGACAGATGTGAGTCCTGCAGTGTTGAACTCACAGGACTATAAACCTTCTCAGTTCTCTGGAGGATCAGCTGATGATGCAAAGCCTCCTCTCTATGGAAATGATTTCTCTGCTCTCAACACCCTGAACGAAACTTTGTGGCACAAAATCAAAAGAAAAATTGTTTGAACTAATACTATTATACATTAAACTTGAATGATACCACTGACTTTTTATGGAATAGAGAAAAATATTAAGAAAATATTATTCAGCATTTTTAATATCTGGATCAAAACAGCACTTTAGTTGGTAAGCTTACTTCATACTTCATACAGAGATTACACCTCTATATCTGTTCTATTGCCAAAATCTCATAATTCATGCTTTAGAAGCATTTTCCAGTTTCTTTGTGTTTCTTCTTTTGTTTTTTTAAATATAAGTTTATTCTATGTCTGCCCTTGTCTTTCAATTGGTAATAGATCAAATTAAGAAAAAGACTTAAACATCTCACAGTCTGCGAAATAACTTCCCTAAAATGAAAACTCATTCAGTTTTACAAATATCAGAATTTATGTTAAAAAAACAATAAATATTTTCATTTTTAAGGTTCTCTGAAATGTTAATGAATATATTTTAAGTATTTTCCAGTTATAATATTTCAGGTTTGGTTATTTTCAAGCTTTAATTGTGAAATATAGTGTTTGTTGATCTATTTCTTTATTGTTTCTATTTTGAAAATAACTTTTTTCAGACATTAATTTATGGATTTTTCCAAAAACAAAAAAGTGTCAGTAAACACAGACCAGCTTTTGAGTTCATGGATGATTGATTGTACTTGTAGTTTAAAGGAAGTGAAAGAAGCAGATGACAAAGTTTAAACTGTACATGAGTGTTTCAACTCTGTGAGTGTGACATTGAAAATTATCAAATAGATGAGATATTGACTGTAAAACATTATAGAAATAATAATCATCATCAATCAACAATGATTAAAGACCATGTAGGTATTTTTTTCCTGCTTTCATTCTTATGTCTGTGGTTGCTCTTCTCCCCTCTTGCTCCTCCAGTGGGTGTGTTGAGGCCCACCCTCACTGTCCTCCCTCCATCCAAAGAGGAAAACAAACAGAGCATCCCCAGGGGTTTCAATAAGCCTGGAGGTCTTGGGGATAGACGGTCGCTACAGCTGGAGCAGCACCCTGAGCCTCTCTGCAGACCAGTGGCGGAAGGCGGGCTCAGTGAGCTGTGAAGCCAGTCTGAGTGGACAGAGCCCCATCACTCAAACTCTGGACCCTGACCACTGCTCAGAGTAGAGCTTCAGTAACACTTCCTGCCTGCATATGATGTGCTTGATGAAGCTACAGGTTTTGTTTGTTCATATTTTTCTGCAAACATTTGACTCTCTATTGTTATGCATGCAGATTTCATTTGCTTGTTCATGTTGTGCTTTGAAATCATGCTATAAAAAACAAGTCTGCATCACAAAATAAAATCCCAGTTCATGAAAAATCACTGTTTTAACCTTTTATTCTATATCTATGATAATTTATAACTTTTATAAAAAATGCAATTTATGAAAGTAATTAAATACATAAACATCAGTTTCTGTCATTGCACTTAAAAAAAGACGTGCTCATCAACTTTTGCTCATATTTAATGATAAATATAAAGGTTGAATCATGATAAACGTTCTTGTATACTTCTTCAGTTTTATTTTTATTCAGTGTGTTTGTGGTTGATGATTCTTGTGTTAGTGGATCAGTTATTCTCATCACAGTCCAGCACGCTGCACCTGCAGCCTTTAACCAGACTGAAGGAGGTTCTTATACTGCAATAAATCACTGTGGAAACACTCGACTACAACGACAGCCCAACATCTTCAGACTGAAACCCACTGATGGTTAAAGTGAACTGAGAGCAAGATCTACTTCTACTGAATCAAGATAAGGTTCCTGAGAAGAGCTTTAATTTTCAGTCTCTAAGAGATTTGGTTGGGTATCTGAAGGTACTGTACCATGTTAGAGCATCTTAACATACAGCCCTTGAATACTAGGCAGTTGTAGAGGATGAGTAACTCTACTTTAAATGACTCCCACTCATTGGAGGATTTCAGCTTCTTCCTTTGAGACGGAGCTTTGCGGCCCCTAAATGCAGGCGAAGCTTAAAGAAACAGCTTTGTCCAAGCTGCTAGAAGTTGTATCAAATGGCACACATGTTTCTTTCTGTATTCTTTTTTAAATTTTAAACTGTATTCATTTATTTACTGTACTTATTTCTCTATTTATGACAGTGCTTTATCTCCTTTTTCCTGTTTTATATGAATTTATCAGTATAGTGTTATTTTATTTTTGAAGGGCATGATTAGGACATGGATTTAAATTTGGTGATTGAAAATCATAATTAGAGATCATAAGCTGCCTTTGATTTAGACATGTCTGATATTTTTGTAAAAACACAAAATAGTGTATATATATGAATATTTTCAAACAATGCACAGAATGCTCTGTGAGTTCCATATGACATCATCATAACAGTGATTTACTGAGCAGCTGAGTTAGAAGTTGTCACTCACACACTGAGAAAGCATTCTTCAGCACTCACAAACTTTCTATTTCTAAACATTTTGTTCACTGTTTTTCTCAGTCATGCCTGAAAATAACGTTGTCCATCGATTTCGGGATTTGATCCAGAGAAACCGCACAGTTGGAGATGTAAGTAACTAAACATACTCATTCTTGATTTCTCTGCTGTTCAAATGTCAACATTTCTGAGAGATGTGTCATATTTTGCTGCTTTGCACAGTGTAATTTTTGTGTAAGTCACTGTAGACAGAGCAACTGTCAGCGCTTCACCACAGAGTCCAGGATCCTGGACTTTCACAAAGCTCAAAGCAGTAAGACAAATGTGTTCTTTCAACAGGCAGACCCATCGCATATCACACAGAGACCCAGAGATTATTCTGTGCGACTCCCACCTTTACCTAAGCGATGCACAGACTCTCCACAGAGAGTCCAGAGAAGGTGGAACTTAAGTCCCTTTTTGAAGGACCCTTTTTTTTTGGATGAGGAGGACCTTGAAAGGAATCTGTGTAGCCTCAGCTCTGCAGACACACACACACCCAGTGATCTGAGGGCCATTCCTCTCATTTATAGTCCTGTTGAGATGACAACGCTCACTCAAGTTCCTCCACCTCCTCGAGCAGCTCGTCCATCTCAATTGCCTGTTTTCTCTGCTAAACATTCAGGAGCAGGTCAGTTGAATGGTGATGCTTTTCTTTAGTGGTTACACCTGCTGTTAGTTGAGATTTTAAAATTTTACACTGTAGATTATCTGTTTTAATGCTAAATTATACATATTCTTGTTATCCATTAATTTTCTAATGTGCTTTTTTGAAAAAAAACAAAGTAGGAAGAAAAATGTTTATTGTTGTTTTTTGACTAAGATGTCAATTTGTAGTTATTTACTTTTTTTTTGTCTAAACAGACACAAAGGTCATTCATGGAACAAGAGTCTTGACAGCAAAAGACAAACTTGGGCCTATTTTGGAAAAACTGCAGCATTTCCAGGATGGGATTGTAACCTCACCTGGACACACAGTACCAACCAAAACCTTTGCTGCAGTAAAGCCTTTGTGTCCAAAACATCCAACAGTTCCCAAAGCACATAAACGAGGACCTCGGCCTGGGACGTTGCTGCAGCGTGCAAAACTCGTGCCTATAGACGGTAAGTGGTTTTCCTCCAGGTATTGACAGCCACGACCCCGGCGCCGCGAGTCCATTATGCGAGTTATGGAGTAAGCCGGCAACCCATCCACGAGCCGGGCGGGAGGAGGGGGCCTGGAAGGAGGGCACAGAGGACTGGACCGGACAGGTTTGATTTGTGAAACATGGAAGACATTATGGATCTTCATATTACGAGGGAGTTTTAACTTCACAGAGACAGGGTTGACCAAGGCAGCGATTTCAAAAGGGCCGATGAAGTTGGGTGTAAGTTTCTTGGATTCGGTCCTGACAGGAACAAAGCGGGTAGAGAGCCATACCTTCTGGCCGACAGTATTCGGGTGCTGGGGTCCGGTGCCGGTCCGCGATGCGTTTGTTGTTCTCCTTCGTACGGAGTAAGGCCGCTTGAGTTGCCCGCCAAACTCGTCGGCACCTGCGCAGATGAGCCTGGACAGAGGGTACAGAGTGCTCACCTTCCACAGCAGGAAAAAGAGGAGGCTGATAACCCAAGGAAGCTTTGAATGGAGACCGGCCGGTGGCAGAGGCAGTCAAGCTGTTATGGGCGTACTCGATCCACGGCAACTCCTCACTCCAGATGGTTTGATTGGTGGAGGCGACACAGCGCAGGGGCGGTCTCCAGTTCCTGGTTGGCCCGCTCGGCCTGGCCGTTGCTCTGAGGATGATAGCCTGAGGATAGACTGACCTTTGCTCCCAGGGAATTGCAGAACTCTCTCCAGACCCGAGAAGTGAATTGAGGCCCTCTGTCGGACACTATGTCCTCCGGGATCCCATGCAGGCGGAAGACGTGAGTGGCGAGTAGGCGTGCGGTTTCTAGAGCTGTGGGAAGCTTAGGCAGAGCAATGAAATGAGCCGCTTTAGAGAAACGGTCGATTATGGTGAGAATGACGGTGTTACCTGCTGAAGGAGGTAGCCCGGTGATGAAATCCAGTGCTATGTGAGACCATGGTCGGGAAGGAGTGGGTAACGGATGGAGCTGGCCCGCCGGGGGTTGGTTCGATGATGGTTTGTTTCGGGCACAGACAGCACAGGCGGTGATGTATTCCCGAGTATCTTGGGCAAGTGAGGGCCACCAGAAGTACCGCTGAAGAAACTTGACGGTGCGATGTATACCTGGATGGCACGAGAACCGGGCTGTGTGAGCCCACTGCAGAACCTGGGATCTGACGGAGCGTGGAACATAGAGTCTGTGGGCGGGTCCCCCTCCCGGATCTGGTTCCGCTTCCTGGGCCGCCGGACGGCCGCCTCGACCTCCCAGGTGACGGCCCCGATAGTACAGGTTGCCGGCAGGATGGGATCCGGGTCCACCTTTCCTTCAGCAGCGGAGTACTGGCGGGAGAGGGCGTCCGGCTTGACGTTACGGGAACCGGGCCTGTAGGTGATTGAAAAGTGGAAACGGGTGAAAAACAGGGCCCACCTGGCCTGTCGAGCATTGAGACGCTTCGCCGTTTGAAGGTAGGCCAGATTTTTGTGATCGGTCCAGACCACGAAGGGTTGAGTGGTGCCCTCTAGCCAGTGCCGCCATTCTTCCAGGGCGAGCTTAATCGCCAGCAGCTCCCGGTCGCCCACATCATAGTTTCGTTCTGCAGGGGTGAGACGGACGGGAAAAAAGGCACAGGGGTGCATCTTACCCTCCTTCTGTTGTGAAAGGACGGCCCCCACCCCTGAGTCGGATGCGTCGACCTCTACCACGAACTGAAGAGTGGTGTCAGGCTGGACCAGGATGGGCGCTGAGGTAAACCGTTTCTTGAGCTCCTGAAAGGCTGATTGGGCGGCGTCACTCCACTGAAAAGCAAGCTTAGGAGAGGTTAACTGGGTTAATGGTAAGGCAATCCTGCTGAAGTCCCGTATGAATCTCCTGTAGAAATTAGCAAAGCCTAGAAAGCGTTGTAACTGGCGGCGGTTGGGGGGCTCGGGCCAGTTCACAACAGCCTTGACTTTCACAGGATCGGGTCGGAGATCTCCACGCTCGATTATGTACCCTAGGAAGGCAACAGTGGGCACATGAAACTCACATTTCTCGCTTTGACGAACAGCCGGTTCTCCAGAAGGCGTTGCAGTACCAGCCGGACCTGGGTCTCGTGTTCAGCCTGGGACGAGGAGAAGATCAGAATGTCATCTAGGTAGACAAACACAAACCGGTTAATAAAGTCTCTTAGAACATCGTTGACCAGGGCCTGGAATACTGCGGGTGCATTCATGAGCCCGACGGCATGACCAGATACTCGAAATGTCCGAGGTGGGTATTGAACGCTGTCTTCCATTCATCGCCGTCCCGAATCCGAACCAGGTGGTAGGCATTCCTCAAGTCTAGCTTGCTGAATATGGTGGCGCCCTGGAGAAGTTCGAAAGCAGAGGTGAGCAGAGGCAGTGGGTATTTATTTCTGACCGTAATGTTGTTGAGCCCCGGAAGTCAATACAGGGTAGGAGGGTCTTATCCTTCTTCTCCACAAAGAAGAAACCCGCTGCGACGGGTGAGGAAGAAGCGCGGATGATGCCAGTGGCGAGGGATTCAGTTATGTATTTCTCCATAGCCTCCCGTTCCGGCAGCGAGGCTGGGAGGAGGCGGCTGGTCGGCAAAGGAGCTCCCGGCAGCAGGTCTATGGCGCAGTTCGTAGGGCCGATGGGGTGGCAGCGACTGGGCTCGGTCCTTCCGAAACACCTCCGAGGATCGTGGTAGACGGGAGGCACATTAGCTAAGTCGGAAGACCGTGGTGGCTCTGGACCGGTGACCGATGGGCTAGGAGGTGAGGCAGCCTTAAGGCAGGTCATGTGACACTCCTCTCCCCAGCCGGTGATGCCTCCTTTCTGCCAATTAATAGTGGGATTGTGTTGCTGGAGCCAAGGATGCCCGAGGACTAACGGCGTTTGGGTGGAGTGAAAAACAAAGAAGCTAATCTCCTCGGAATGATTACCAGACAGTGTGAGGGTGAGCGGTTTAGTGACGTGTGTGATGTCGGGGAGGCGCTGCCCTGACAAAGCCGTGACGCCGTAAGGCGTGGGCAGTGGCTCCACATTTACACAGAGTCTTTTTGCTAGTTCAGAGTCAATGAAATTTTGTTCTGCTCCCGAATCAACGAGCACAGAAAGTGAATGACACTCTGAGTGGACCAGAAGTTTAGCGGGCAGGGCTAAACGTGGGAGGAGATTATCCTGATTCACACCGCCCACCAGTACTCCTACCATTACTGGCGGGCGCGGCCTTTTGCTCGCGACGGGCAGGAGGCGATCATGTGTCCCTTATTACCACAATACAGGCACTCACCGGCCGTGATGCGTCGCTGACGTTCTGCAGCAGTAAGGTGGGAGCTGCCAATCTGCATGGGTTGAACCTCTCCGTCGGCGCCCTCCGGTGTCCGGGAGGACCGGGTAATCGGCCGAGGCCTCCGCCCCTCGTTGCCCCGCGGCCTCCTGGGAATTGGAGTTCCGTGCTTGTCGGCGAGCCCGTAGCCGCTCATCCATCTTAATGCACAAGGCCATTAGTTCATCAAAAGCTGTGGGAAGGTCCCGCATAATCAATTCATCTTTCAAATCCTCACGAATGTTATTTAACAGTGTGCTCCTGAGCGCATCCGGTCCCCAGCCGTTTCTCGGCCAAAATCCAAAAGTCGATTGAGTAGTCTGCCATACTCCGTTTACCTTGCTTGAAGTTAAGGAGGCGGAGCGCCGCAGCCTCGGCTCCAGAGCCTCTGTTAAACACTGTCTTAAATTTAGCCACAAACACCTCAAAAGAAATCCCAGGATTGGAGTTTAACACCACCTGGGCCCATTTCAAAGCACGATCTCTTAACATCTGTACAAAGAAGGCAATCTTCGCCCATCGTTGTTATGGAAGCGCCGCTGTTCGCGGAAAATCAATGAGCACTGGGCCAGAAAGCCAGAGCATTTTTCCGACTCACCCGCAAAGGGTTCAGGCGAAGGCAGAGGACCGTCAGAGGAAGGAGTGGCTGCCGAGGAGGGGTTTGCCGTGGCCGCCGCGAGTGTTTCCTGGGGCCGGGTGAGCTGGCTGGGGATTCCCCGGCTGTACGCCCCCTGGTGTAGTCAGACGGGAAACAGCTTGGGTTAGTGCGGCAATCTCACCTCGCAGCTGGTGTAACATTTGTCGTGGCGGGTCAGCGCCGCTTCTTGGGCAGCCAGTGCCTGTCCGACGGGTCCTGTCCTGCTGAGTCCATGCTGGCTGGATCGTTCTGATATGGTTTCCGAAAAGAGACTCAGGCGCAGGCCAGGGTGTTCCTTTTAAGCGAAGAACAGTGCGTTTATTTACAGTGAACACAATCACCAAGTGGCTATATACAACGTGCAGGGGAAAGGGGTCCGGGTCGCCAGGGTCCGTGGGGGAAACAGGGTTAGGAGAAAAGGTGCTCCACACTTTCTGTACAAAACTCCTCCTCAGTCACTCCTCTCAGAATCTGGTTTCCAAAAACGATCTAAACACAAAAAGGTCAGGTTAGCGGGATAATAACAAAGGGCTTTCAAGATTCAGGTTGGCAGGTACACAAGTTTGACTGACGCTGATAGCTCAACGATCCAGCGACGAGTAGAGCAGACTCGCCATCTTAAGTAGGACTCTAATCTTGGTAATCAGCGGCAGGTGTGTTGATCATCCCCAGGTGCGTGGGCCAGAGGCGGGAGCCCATACTGAGCTCCGCCTCGGCAGGGAAAAGAGAGAGAGGGAGAGGACGAGAGAAAAAGAGAGAGCAGGTGCGAGAGAGGAGAATAAACAACACACACAGCGCCTGACTGTAGTCAGCCGGCGAGGTGCAGGGACCATGACATTTCCTCAGTAACTGTAGAAGATGCTGAATACTCAAACTTTAATTTAAGGGATTTTTTAAAAAGATTTTTATGAACAATTAATCACTGTATCATGTACAATGCTTTGAATTAGAAGAAATTACAGTTTCTTTTTACTAACCTCGTTGATTATCAGACAAGAAAGCAGACAGTCAGTGCAGTCGGAATAATCCAAGAGAGGGCAGGGTCAAACTCCCACCTCTAGCTACACCTGTAGAGAGCCTGTCCCACAGCTTTAGTCTGCTGTCTTCAGACGACTGGTAAGAAATGTAGCAAGGAGACATTAAATACTGCACAGAAACAGTGCTGCGTAATGTGGCTGTGTTATTTGTGGTGTTCCTGAAGTCATGTTCAATGTTGTGTCGTGTAAATACAGGATAAAGAAAAGACAGGGGTTGCAAACTATTCAGTCTCTGGCAAAGCACCACTCGGACATCCTGAAGACTAAACTGCATGAAGTGTGTCTGGTCCTCATTGAGGAGGTATTGCACACTTTATGTTTCTTATATGTGTTACTTTCCCTTCACGTGCATACTACAGCCTCAACTGATGATCATCACTCACATTTTAGGTGAAAAACCAGCGCTCAGCAGTAGCCTGTGAGGCCATAAATACCATCGATGAGCTCTACATTCAGCTCCAAAAAACAATGGACCCAGAAGTTGAAACAACAGGCCGAGCTCTATTGCTGAAGCTTGCACAGACCAACAACAACTTTATTCATCAGGAGGTCAATCTGGCGCTTGATGCCATGGTGGAAAATTGCAGCCATGGACGGATTCTGAGCGCTCTGTTTAACACAGGACTGAAGTAAGAGGAGAGAAGAGGCTGTAGTTATTTTATCAGAAGACATGAAAGAGAGATCATGTTCACTGAGTTGTGTGTCTAATATTGTCCTTTCTCAGCCATCGCTGTGTGGCAGTGAGGAATAGCACGGCTCAACACCTGCACCAGCTGGCTGACAAACTTGGAGCAGCCGTCATCCTGAAAGCAGGAAGCTTCACTGAACGCTTTCTAATTGCTGCCTCTAGAATGGCAGGGGATGCTGCACCTGAAGCCAGGTGGGTACTTTTAAAAGGGTTTG
>JAQSNX010008549.1:0-18671 GCA_029532605.1 Oreochromis grahami
CCAAGTTTCCGTCAGAATTAGAAATCCAGTCCCGACCGATAGAATAAGATCATTTAAAATAAAAGTCTTATTTGCCAGTGACCTTGTATTTAGCAAGGCCATACGGAGAGTGGTCACACTGTTACTGGTAGGAGAACGCGGCAGCAGGCGAAGGTTGCCGAGATTCGCACCTCCTCTGGAGGACCGCACCCAGCACTGAGCGGGTGGAAGATCAGCTGGGAGGTCCAGGTAACCATCAGGTCCAACAGGTGAATCCAGCGATGACAGAACAGTCTGAAGTTAGCATGGTCTCGGAGGGCAGGAATAGATGACAAGGTGCTTATAGAATAGCGATCATTTGTCGCAACATAGGACTTTTAAAAGGCCTTGATATGAACACGGATGCCGCCACGTTTACCCCGTCTCCGTGAACGTTTCCTTTGAGAGAAGGTAGATGGTAAGTGGCGGAGGTAATCAGGAAAGTCCTTCGAAAGCGGAGGAGGATTCTCAGATCTCCATTTAAAATCTTGTGTCTGGTAGTCCAAAGGCCGGAGATTCAAGAGTTTGGCGATCATAGGCAAGTAACGTGGAGACATCAGGGCAGCACATAGAGAGAAGGACGACAAACAACAAACAACAGCGGAGGAGGCGGCTTGCCGTGAACACTGGCGCCATCTTGTAACATGAATGTGTTTAACTGTTTAACTGTCTTCAGAACATTGCAGAGCCCTTATTGACAGTATTCGGCTCTACATATCTGTGTGAGCAGATTTTCTCTCACACGAAGAGTGTCCTCACGGAGCCGTCTGAATGCTGGACACTCGGAGACCTGTGTCTCTGAGTGGGAAACCAGAGATCACATTAACAACATGTGTATTGCTGTATCAACAAACATGCCATATTGGCCTAGTTTATTTTTCTTATCATTGTTGTGAGGAGACCATAAATAGCATTCGCATTTTCTGTCGTACAGTTAATTTGCTATGGAGTTCTTGTTATGGATAAAAAGTGTCTTTTTTTTTGTTTCAAAACAGCTGAACTATTTGCTGATTGCTGCCAACATCTGCAAACAAATATAATTCTATAAAGTTGTTCTATATATTGTGTAACTGTTAATATAGAATGTTATTAAATTTATTGCTAATGCAATCATATGGCACATATGGAAATTTTAGATGGCACTCATCATCAGAAAGGTTGCCGACCCCTGTTTTTAGATTGTTAATGTAGTTTGTTAAAGGTGTTATTGTTAAAAATGTTCTTCTTTTACTGTTACTTTTTGTGGATCACAAGGTTTTAAACTACTTAAAACACACACACACACACACACACAAGTGCCAAAGGAGGAGGAATTGTGACATTAAAAAAAATATTTTCTAAAGGTGTTTAGGCTGTTCTTTACTCACTGTATGTGTCGTCCACGATGTTATTTCTCTCTCCTACAGCGTTGGTCAAAATCACAAAGCATGGTCAATTATGCAAATTAGGCGATGACGTCATTTGGCGTCTTATAGCGACTTCTGGGACAGCCAATAATTTTCCTTACTGAGGAGTTGGTAACACTGTTTGCGCTGCCGTACACGACTTCTGATGCTGGGGAAATCAGAGAGGAGAATCAAGGACGGGAGCAGGGAATTTATATATAAAGCAAACGAGAAGTCAGGACCAGAAGTATCACACGGGAACACGACCCAGATAGCAAGGAAACATTGAAACAATGTTGAGTCAATATCAGGCGACGTCATTGAATCAACGTTGACGTGTGACGCTGACCTAACGTCACTCTTGCACCCATTTTTAACGTTGAAACAACTTCAGGGGTGTTTATCAATGCCCAAGTACGCGAGTACGTACTCGCGTTCTCGGTGAGTACGTACCTGCCGAGAACGCGAGCACGGACTCGTCGGCAGTTTCTCAATTCTCAAGTAGGCGAGCACGGACTCGTGATTTGTACAGTCGGAACACCTGCGTACGTGATGATGTCACAGGTCCGGAGTTTTTACTGCCGTCCCCTCCTAATGTAACTGTGAGTAACATGCTATGAAGCTTAACTTTAATCACAGCCAAACCGATTTACTCAGGAACAAATAAAACACTGAAATAAACCAAACATTAACATTTAGAAGTGATCTACGTGACTTATATATCATTTTTAACCTCAGTAGTGAAACCTCTATTAATAAAAATAGTGTACATGTACATACGTGTACATACCTTAATAAAAACAAGCAGGTGAGATGTTAGAACGCTTTTATTTCTATTCTAGTGGACACTCAATACTATAGACAGCTGCTGGGGTTTCTTTAACCTGAGTAGTGAGAAGTCCGCGACGCGGGGGGGAGGGGAGGGGAGGGGGGTGGACGATGTGACGGGAGTCCGCTGTTGAGTTTTGGACGAAATGCATTCTGGGATACATAGTTGTCCCAAGTCTACATCGATGCATGCTCGATAAAATGGGCGGATCGAGAACACATCCGGGACTTTTCGCGTTCTCGGCGTGATGCGTACTTCGAATTGGAACAGTACTTGATCTCCGACTGATGACGTATCACGAGTACACGAGAACGCAAGTACGCACAAGTACGCATATTGATAAACGCCCCAGGTTTTGATGTTGAATCAATGTTGAAACCTGACATTGATTCGACGTTATATTTTTTAATACTGTTGACATTGAAACAATGTAGGTTTGACTCAGGCTGCACCAACTTCAGTAGTTCAACGTTCAAGCGACGAGAGAAGCGTGTAGCCACTGCCCTAAATAGTGGCTGGAGAGGCACCGCAGGTGTTTAACTGCTTGCAGGTGTGTCGTTTTTTAAGCGGAAGCCCACAGTGAGCTCCGCACAGGCGAGAAGGAGACAGGACAGAGAGAGCGAGGGATAAGAAAAACAATAACAAATACCTGTAGCCTTATCGAGCCGGCCAGCAGACACGGGGGCCGTGACAACAGATGGCTTTCCAGCTTTAAAATTTCTCATTCGTAAAAACACAAAGATGAGATATGGCACACTGACCAATGTAAAGTATTTATTTATTTATATTATTATATTCATTTATTTATTTATTTTTGCCTGTGTGACGGTAAAACAAACAAGCAAGCAAACAAACAAGCAACAACAACAAAAACATGAAAAGTCTGCAGGTCAGTTTTTAGTGAGTACAAAATGTGCCAGCAACTGGCATTGCCCTTAATGCTCTTTTGGGCTTGTAGCAGTATGCTTCAATACAAACCACTCTGACCTGTTGAACCAACACGTTCTCACTCCCTAACCGTAATATTTTACGCTATGTGACAGGTTGAACATGAAGAGGAGGATAAATGGTACATTCACAAATAATATTACTTCCAGATTTACACAATGCCTATGACATCCTCACAGATATAATTTACACCTGTGTAAATAAATAATTGACTATACAACTAACATGCTTCCCAAAGAAGTGCCATGGTCCTGGGTCATTTGACCCAGCGTTTTGTGTGTATTATTATGATCTTATGTTCCCGTTTATTCTGTGTATATATTTGGGTTTAGACTTTTTTAGTTCTTAGGGTTTTAAAAACACGTGCTCCCTCTGTTTTCTGTCTGTACCGTGTCTCTTAGTCCAGTCTGTGTATTTCCTGTTTTACTTTGAAGGTCTGTGTCTGATGTCAGTGTATTCAGCTTGTGTCCTCCTTGTCTCCTCGGATTCATTAGGTTCAGCTGTATCTCCCTCCTGTGTGCGGTTTCCTCGTTTCCCTCTGCGTGTGTCCTCTTGTGTGCGTTATTGCTCCGTCTGCGTTACCTCCCTGCATCACTTCCTCCGTGTCTTCCTGCGGATTCAGGTTTCAGTTCTGTTTTATTAGTTTTCCCAGTCTGGAGTCGTTCTTAGTTCTGTTTCTCGCCACCCTCGCTTTTGGTTGTATGTCACTCTGCTTCAATAAAGCATCTGGCATCAGCCTTTCAGAATTTAGATTTTCTACTAATCATTTGGGAAACGTGAAGACTTTAGACGCTACAAGTTTAGGGTCTTCTCCGATAGAGAGATCCGAGGGTATTTTGACGCTGTTTTCCACTTAACTGATTGGTCAGTAGCTGACGAGTTTATTCCCGTTGGGGGAGGTTAGGGTCAAGGCGAAACCCAAACAAACCAAAAACGCTTCAAGCAGAAGCCAGAAAGAATCCTGACCGTCTGAAGTGAGTGTCAGTAAGTCATGTAACCTTATTCAGTTTTTACAAATCATGTTTACGTGGCTCATAAATTACCTGTAAGCAGTGTTTATATCTTGTGTGTATAACTGTATTCATATTGTAGTTTTTTTTCCCCATGTGCGCTCAAGGAGTAATGCTAACCCTTTCAGCTGTTTATAACTCATTGGGAGCTTTGTGACTAAATCTGCATACACACCATGAAGGATGTCATTTTAAACAAAAACCCTGAATAACAGCCACTATAGTTTTTGTAGTTTTCAGGTAAAGCGAACCTCAGTTAGATTTAATTAATCTTGCTTGGTGCATTAAACAACTCACTGCCCCCCTTCTTTGTACCAGAAACAATGGCATCAGCAACATCTCTGCCCAAGGACAACAGTGCTTTCTCTCTGGCTTTGCTCAAACAGCTGAGCAACAACAACAAGACGGGAAACATCTTTTTCTCCCCGTTCAGCATCTCTTCAGCCCTGGCTATGGTGATGCTGGGGGCCAGAGGCAACACAGCCACACAGATGTCAGAGGTACAGTACACATGCTCACACACAAACACTAAAATTATTGTGCAGAATAGTTATTGTAGTGGTACTCATTTAACACATGCAGGATGCTCTGGTGTTAATCTGAGCAGCTGCTGGAAACCACTGTGACCATTATAACTGTATAAATGACCCTGACTTGTCTCCAGTGTATCAGTGTGATATTATTATAGTCTGAAACCTAATGTGAGCGACTGAGCTGGTTAGACATGAGGGCACAGGGAGTCATACAAAAGTGATAATATTGGACCCTTAAAAGAAGCTAAATGAACTAAACTCAAGTCAACATGACAACATAAATGAGCAAAGTAACTCCAGAGTAATGTGGAAAAATAAACTGAGACTGAAACCAAACCAGTTTTCTGAGATTTATTGACAGAAAGGTAAAATCTTTCCAACGGAATCAACGCTGCACAAACAGTCTTCCTACTAGATTTGAGAAATACACAAAATAATAACAGCTCCATTGTGTGGATACAGTCTTTGTCTGTTCATCTGTAGGAAGCTCAGTTACCACAGATCAAAATTTAGTTTGATTTTCTTTCTTTGTTGTTAGATCCAGTCCAGTATTTTCTTCTGTGTCCTTCTTTGAATCCACTAATGTGTTTTTTCCACAGTGCTTGCAAACCGAGGATTGTTGGGGTGATGTTCACAGCAGTTTTTCCCAACTTCTCACTGTACTCAACAGGACAGATGCTCCATTTACCTTCAGTGTTGCTAACAGACTGTATGGAGAGAAGTCCTGCCCCTTTACTCAGGTCTGTTTCTTCTTCTTATGTAGAGTGAGATTCTTCATGAGCTCATGTGTTTTGGAGTAAATGAGAGGCAGAGAGAGAAATGCTGTGAGTTCTGTAGAGAAGAATTATGAGAGCAGCAGGTCAAGTAGAAACTCTCCATGTACTCCTCTGGCTGCTCAGAATGACTGATCAGAATCTGTAAGTGTATTTATGATATGAGGCATGTGTGATTCAGCATTTGTGTTCATGTGGATATAACTGTTTTCTTATCATGTCAGCCTGAAGTAAATCAGAATCAGTGATGTCAGAGACTTTGCTGGAGTGAATTTACAAATGTGTCGTCTGTGGTTTCAGGAATTCTTGATACAAAGCAAGAAACATTACAGCGCAGAGCTGGAGTCTGTGGACTTCAAGACCAGGTCTGAAGAGGTCAGGATTGATATCAACAACTGGATGCAGCAACAAACACCAGGTGGATCACATTTACACATGTACACACGGTCACTTCATCTAATGTCCAGTTCAAGTTCACATGTTTTTCATAAGCAGGACTCACTGCTCCTGCTAAGTCCCTCTAAGGTGAGGAGTGTGCACCTGTAAGGATACCATGAAAATACTGAATGACTTTTTTTCCTCTTCTGCTGCTCAGAAGTGATGGTAGATGTACTTAAGATAGTTTTTTTTTTTTTTTTTTTTAAAGAGTGAAGAAGCTTTACAGACCTATGACCAGGGTTTGTCAAAGGGCTCCTTCCACCATTATTCCTGATTTAACCCACAGTGGGTCAAGCTGTTTCAGCAGTGATCTCTGGATCCCAGAACCACCTTCCTCAGTGTCTGCACAGTCCTCTGTTCACTTGCCACTGTTTCCCTGCCTGTTTGGGCTGGCATAGCTTTCACTTCCAAAGTGGCTGCCAGGCACCAGAATGCTTTGTTTACATCCTTGACTGAAAGCTCAGCTCAAGTATATGCAGAGCATTGAGGATGTGCATGAAGAAATATAGAGAGGAGCACCATCTTGTAGAACAGCACATTAATGCTTGCTACCTGCTTACCTGATGTCCCTTGTTTACCTCATTCATCTTATCTCATGTAGAAAAAGCAGAATTTTGAAGTACTTCAATAATGAGTTGTTACATGTGTGCAGTAGTGTTTAGCCAGAATGGCTGTGCATCCTTACTTGTTCTAAATATTCACATGTTGTGCTGATGAATAATATCTTCAGGTTTCACTAATAGTCAAAGAATATACTCTGATTAAACAGCATTTGTAAAAACATGTTTCTCTGGCCAACAAAGGCTGAAAGAGTGTGGGGTCCATCATGTTTTCATAGATTTGTGGATGAAAACTTGGCTGCAGTCTTTGAGGCTTTACTTCTCAATGTTTACATGTGGTTTTACTTTGGTCAGCAGGTAACATCACAGAGGTGGTGGATGAAGATGATTTGAATGAACTGACCAGGCTGATGTTGTTCACTGCCACCCACTTCAGAGGCAGCTGGAATAAATGTTTCTCGTATTCTGAAACTTATGATGCTCAATTTTGGCTCAAGAAGGTAAAAGTGCTCATAAAAACAGAACACTGACTATGAAACTATAACCTTGTAAAGTCTATATACCATTGCAGTTGTGGTTGGTCAACATGGACAGTTTAAATCATGAGCAAATATACAACTAATAGCTGTGAGCCAAAGCTCAGGTTTCAGACTGCTGTTAAGGACCGGTTTCAGTTTCTTTGCTCTGCGTGATATGTCAGAAAGATCAGCTCCTCCCCTTTTGTTAAAGAGGGACACCCAATCAAAATGGCCTCAAGAGGAGGGAGCTTTAAAGATGAGGAGCTAAAATATTCACGTGAGACTGCATTAAGACCCAGCGTAAGACAAATAAGATTTGTTTGGGAGTGTACGACATGCAAATCTTCTTTACAAACTACTTTAATAAAAGACATGAGAATACATCTGTAACTGGAAATGAGTATTCATGACACACAGCTTCAAAGGCAAATTTTTGTCTTTTTTTATTTTCAGAATCATTTAATCCACTTTTGCATCCAAGAAATATTTCAATGGATATATTTAAAAAAATGTTATTTCAGGTCAAAAATGTCTTGTTTGTCTTCAGAATGACTCAAAGGCTGTGAAGATGATGAAACAGGAAGAAGACTTTGCGTGTACCTTCATCAAAGAAGCAAACTGCAAGGTAATCATTATATTTATCATAATTATATAAATCACTGGCATAATCAGATTTCACTGAGAGACTGAGTGATTGTAATGTATGTGTATCAGTAGATTTATGTGCAGTAATGTTTGAAACCCTGCTGGACAGATTCTAGAGATGCCTTACAGTGGGGAGGAAGTGAGCATGCTCATCTTTTTACCTGCAGAGATCGAGGATGATACAACAGGACTGGAGAAGGTAGAACACTTACACACGGGGGTTCCTGGTGACTCATTTCTTAGTCAACTACATAAAGAAAAAAAACTCAGACTAACCGAATAGTCTAAAACTGACAAACACCCAGATATTAAGTGAAATTTGAAAACTGCTTGACGTCAAAAACTGTGTAAACAAAGTGATTTAAAACTTTTAATGACATTCTTGAATGAATCAGTGCATCCATCCATTTTCTTGTGCTTATCTGATGTTGGGTAGCAGGGACAGCAGCCGAAGCAGAGAAGTCCAAACCTCCCTCTCTCCTACAGCTTATCTGGGGAAATATCAAAGTGTTCCCAGTCCGGCCAATAGATTTATTCTCTCCAGCAGGTCAGTGTATGCCTGGTGGGAACATCTTACCCTGGAGGTGCCCCCTCAGCTGTCTCCTTTCAAGGAGTAGCAGCTCTACTCTGAGCCTTTTTCCAATAACTGAACTCCTTTTAGAGAAAGCGATTTTCCGTCGGTTGCAGGTCCTATTTTTTTTTTTCATCTTTAAGTAGCAATAATAGGTAATTAAATAAAATATTGTTAACAGAAAAATCAGGCCAAGAATAACGAATTTATGACGTTTCTCAACAACAGTGCTCTATTTGGTGGCAGATGGCTGCATAACATTTAGGACACAAATGTACAATTTATTGGTAAATTTACTTTATCAATAAAATGTAAACAGTAAAACTGATTAAATTACTAGTACATCTGATACTAACTAGTGACAATATAAATGATTACTTGACTAGTTGTGCACATCCACCAATACACATAAACAACACACACACACACACACACACACACACACACACACAAAATCTCTGATGACTGATATTGTTTCCATCCCAGCTGGAGAAGGAGCTGACCTCCGAGAAATTTGTGGCTTGGACTCATCCAGGCAAGATGCAAACATGTTACATTGATGTGAGGCTGCCTCGATTTACACTGGAGGAGACGTATGACCTGAACACAGTCCTGAGCAGCATGAGCATGGTGGACGTCTTTGATCACACAAAGTGTGACTTCTCTGGTGAGACATACGTTTGCAGTTTGTTGGTGTTTATGAACAGAGTGTAGAGCAACAATGCTCCAGCAGTGAAAGAGTTCTCCAAAAGACCATGGAGCTGCTTATTTCAGGAGATTGTTTGTCTTGTTTGCTGATCATACTACTGTGAGATTTTAAAAGCAGGATCTAAACTTTGATGCTGGGTTTTGAATGGACTGGTGGAGCGTCTGCAGATTGTCCAAAATGCTGCAGCAAGGCTTCTGACAAGAACATCTAAGTACTCTCATGTGACACCGTTGCTTATACAGCTGCACTGGCTCCCCGTTGAATTCAGATTTTTCTTTCATTTCATTTTAAGATACTGGTTCTGACATTTAAAGCTCTTCAAGGACAAGCACCAGCCTACATCATTGAACTTTTACAGCCCTATGTCCCTAGTAGGTCCTTGAGGTCTTGTGATCAGGGCCTACTTGTTATTCAGCATACTAGGCTGAAAACCAAGGGTGATAGAGCTTTTGCCACTGTGGCCACCAGACTGTGGAACTCTCTTCCTCAGAACTTAAGATCTGCAGACTCATTGATTACTTTTAAAAAACAGCTAAAAACACATCTTTTTAGAATTGCATTTTGTTAACTTTGGACTGTTTTTGTTTTATACCTTGTGAAGCACTTTGTGATCTTTTATCTAAAAATGTGCTATATAAATAAAATTTTACTTACTTACTTACTTACTTTTACATGACAGTCCTGATACCTTTAATACTATAATACTGACAGACAGTCAGTATTACAGACTGTTCTGGTTCATCCTGCCTAAACCAGCTGTACTCTCTGACACTAATCACTAATGACAGGCTGTTAAAGTGACATTATGAAGGGGCTTTTTTTTTTCATGGTTGTTTTGGACATATTACACTTTAATAGAATAGTTGGGAGGAAGAAAGGCAGAGGATGAGTTGAATGGCATGCAGTAAATTATCTGGAAACAGTCAAACCCAGGCTCCTGCAGCACCTTTGGTATTTTGGTTGTCACCTCAACCAGGTGATCTATATCACCACCTTAATTTGAAAAAAAATCCTCTCAGATAAAAAATGAAAATGCAGCATTATGTTCATTTAAAATGTTCTCCTTTCACTTCTCTGTCACAGGCATGTCTGGGTGCAAAGATCTGGTACTTTCAAAAGTCATCCACAAGGCTTTTGTGGAGGTCCAGGAGAAGGCAACTGAGGCTACTTTTGAAGTTATGTGTTGGAGTGAAACTCATTCACTCAAGATAAGGTGGGGCAATTTTGATTTAAAATCCTTCATCGCAGACCACCCCTTCCTCTTCTTCATCAGACATAACCCCACCATGAACATCCTGTTTGCTGGTCGGTTCTGCTGCCCTGTGTGAGCTCTGTGTCCTTTAGAGCAGCTCAGTACCAGAAGTGTTTAGTTGGAGAACCTTTCAAAATCACTGCACAACAGCGCTGTATTCATATTAATATACAGGTTTTTGTCTTTTGTTTGTTTGTTACATTTTGTATTTTTCTCATTACAAAACTTTCTCACCTTTAAATGTTATCTGTTCAGATGTTTATACCATACTCTTCAAATGTCCCATCTTCTGATCAGAAATTTATCAAAGAGTGTTTAGTGGCTGAAATGAGACAAACTGCATGATGTATAATTCTTAATTTGTCTCATTGTGGCAGGTTGTGAATTTCAATATATAGTGATTAGGCCGCTGTATATAGAAGTCATGAACACAAATAAGTGAGATCATGATGGAGCTGTGTCATGTCTAATATTGACATGGCTTTATACCAGCTCTGAATCAATAATGTATCACGTTAAATCCATGTTGCTTTGATTCCTCTCTCCTTGTCTCTTCCTTGCTTCCTTTGTACAGGTGTTACGCAGCAAATGTACAAGTGATCCCTGTGAGCCAAAGCTCAGATTTCAGACTGCTCAAAAGGATCCATTTTACTTTTTCTGCTCTTACCTCTGCGGGATATGTCAGAAAGAGCAGCTCCTCCTCGGACACTCTTTACTTTTAAGTTAGGCTTAAAATGTTCCTTTTTGATAAAGTATCTAGTTAGTGCTGGATCAGGTAACCCTGAATCCTCCCTTAGTTATGCTGCAATAGGTGTAGGCTGCAGCTGGATTCCCTTCTTCAGTCATATTGCTCACTCACTATGTGTTAACAGACCTCACTGCATTGAATCATACTTGTTATTAATCTCTGGCTCTCTTCTACAGCATTCCTATGATCATGCCAAAGTGCTTGCTCATAGGGGGTCATATGATTGTTGGGTTTCTCTGTATGCATTATTGTAGGGTCTGCCGTACAATATAAAGTGCCTTGAGGTGACTGTTGTTGTGATTTGGCGCTGTGTTAATAAAATTGAATTGAATTGAACCACTGGTGGAAGGGACTAATGTCAAGGAGAGGAGGCAAGGAAAGGAATCTAGGATGTACTATCTGAGAAATTAAACTCAGGGAGAATTTTTCTGTTTCCTGCATTTTAAATAAAGTTTGTTGATAAATATAAACTCTTCATGGCATTATTTTTGGAAGTATCCCCGCTCTGATCTGAGTCATTGAAACATTTGCACAGTACGTCATGTTTTTTGGAAAACATTTTGCTTCTGATTAAGTTTGTCCTCTTGTTATTTCACTCAGACTGATGATTTGTTAAACTTCTTGTTCCTGTTTGTGTATCTTAGGTTATTAAAAATCATATGATTTATACAATCACCTAAAAGAGATTATGGTAAATGAGTTATTAAGCTAAAGAAGAGAAAAGCCACATCAGAAGACCCAGACTGTTCTGCACTGAGCTGTGGTGCACTCCTGCACTGCAGCAATTCCCCAATTGCACTCCAAAAATTAGTGTCAAACATGCCAGAGGGGAGGGGCAGAGTTTCTCAGGAGTAAAGATGGATAGAAGTTCACTATTCTGCAAAAACTGTCTACAAATTGTGGAAAACATTCAGAAAAATGTTGTCAGTATAAAATGGTGAAGAAGTCTTTTTCAGGGAAAGCTCTGCATATTTCAAGAAGTCACCATTGAACTGAAGATATTACAACAGCATTGCTTCATCATAGAAGAGACTGGATGCTGAACTGCCCTGCCTGAAACAAAAAATACCACAAAGAAGACTCAGGACTGGCTAAAAGAAAGTAGAAACTGTATTGACCTTAGACAGTGAGTGACTATGAGACAGGCCCTGAATTAGATCAACACCAGTTCAGGTATAGCATTAGTCATAAAAATGAGATGAAGATGACTTGTCTGAAAGAAATTAACGAGATTCAACTGTTTGTTAAAACAGGGAAATTACATGATTTTGAGTGTACAGACCACATTCAGCAGCTGGCTGGCCTCACGGTGGAACGAGTCAATACATCATATGAGCCCTAGGTGGCAGCTTGATGTAATACTTCCTATAGGTTCTCTGTCATGTGATGCTGGCTTTTCTTTGTGCAGTAGAAATAGCCAGCATCTGCTGATTTATTCCTCAACCTCTCTCTTCATAAAAGGTCTGTATAAATGTTCTCTAACTAGGCTAAGAACTCTACCCCAGCATGTCCAATATCATCGTGCAGGTGTGAGAGGACAGTTTGTTTGTACTACAAATGGTGGGCAGAACAAGTTGTTTTCCACCTGGAGTCTTTCTATGGTGAAGGTCATTCTGCACATGCAGCCTGCTCCATTCTCTTGACAGTTTATCTTGTGGTCTTTTACAACACAACTCTTTTCAAATGTTTTACATTCCTCATCAGTTTCAGTCTTTATGCTGCTCATTTGCCAGCTCTTCTCGCAAGTAATGCACTAGATCCCCTTTTGGGTGTGTTCTAGTTTTCAAACAAACACACACACATGTAAAAAAATAACTTATACACATTTTTGATATGATTACTCTATCAACATGACATCTGTAAATATAAAATACTGTAGCAAGTATTTGATTTTGTTTGTAGAAACGAGGATTTGAATTGAGAGATTTTAGTTTCCAAGCTCAGATCAAGTCAGATGCTCTGTCCTGCCAGATTGCCCCCAAAGATGGAGCAACTTAACCTGAAAATATCCTCCCATCTAACAGTACCACTGGCGCCCTCTTCTGGGAGACAACAAGCCCTGCTAACAGAACCAGACACTGGAAACAGCCCCCAACTGCGTAAATGTCCCCTCCTCACCTGTCGGTCATTCAACAGGCACACCTGAGGAGAATCTATTTCAAGCCTGCACTTTCTGTGCCTGTAGTAAAAGAAGCTCTCAGCTACCTTCTGGTCTTTTATAACTCCTTGCATTCCTCATAAAAATTAGGAAATTGTCTCCATGATAGACACATTCTCAGACCGTAGTGATAGAGCATGTTTTCAGACTCCAGGTATCAGCCCCTCATGTTTCCTGCTCTGGAGCAGTCCAGCATCACCTGCAGAGAAGCTGCTGGGTTTGGAAGCAGACCAGGCAGCAAAATCATTGCCTGTCTGATTGAAGGACACCCCCCCCCCCCACCTTGTCTTCTGAAGACGTTCCATCTCCACGAAATTGGGCTCCTGCATGTTTCCAGTTTTTTTCCAGTATTTTTAGCCTGAATAACTGTTGTGATCATATTCTATGTTTTCATTTTCCCATAGTTGCTTATCTCTTGGTCTCATCTTCACCTTCTACAGTTTGTTCTAACCTGTCATATTTACACTTTTATTTTAAGTATATTTTTGCAATATAGTTGATATTGTCTTTTTCCTCATAGGTCTGATCAGATTAGTTGGATCTGGGTCCACTTGGTGCTCTGGAAGAGTTGAAATATATAAGTATAGCTCTTACTGCTCCTGGGGAACAGGGTGTGAATAGTGTGAACAGTATAATAACTGTTTTTTTCATGTACTCATCAATGCTTAGATTCTGTTTTTTTTTTCATTCCATCATATTTTACTTTCCTAGTTATGAACAGATGTTCAAATGTCTTGCTTGACTACACTTTGTCTTTTGAACATCTCTGCAGTTTAGTGCATATTTAATTAGATAACACCTCATTTGGATCTTTTAAATATATAATTTTAACCTGTTAACTTTCTTATGTAAACATTTTTAAAGTGTTTTCCAATAAAAACTGTAAATACATATCTTTAAAGCTGGTTTTATCTAATTAGAATATGGGCATACAGCAACTTCCACTTCAGAGGGAATTAGACACACCAAGGTTTCTGATGTTACTCCCACCTCTTCTGAAGAGAAACAGAAGAAGGCCGTGCAGATTACTGTGGTATTCAGGGGAGAGCACACCTCCTTCATATTTCTGTGTGTATATCAGAAGCTGGAGGTAGTCTAACCAGCAGTAACAGTCCTGTACATAACTGCCAGCAGACACTAAATCTCGTACAGCATGAAAATAAAAAAAAGTGGTAGTCAGCTGCAGAGTGGTTTTCAAATAGCATGCCTTAAATGAGATTTGTCATTTACATACATAAAATGGATTCAGCTAAGCTACTAGCCAATATGGCAGGCACTAAAATGACCTGATCTGTGCATGACTGTGCCCTGTCTTATCTAATACAATATCATTTTTTTAGATAACCTCCAAGAGCACATGATCTTCTTGTATAGAGATAAAACATCAACCAGCAGCCTTTTTTCTCAGTCATGGACGGCAGAGAGAAGAGAGCGCTTCACTTCTTGATCTTCGGTAAAACAGATTTTCCATAATGTTTAATACTTTTCTTTATTACAGAGACAGTCTGAAAAACGTTATAACAACTTTTCTTACATAATTTTTAGACTGAATAACTTTATGTCTTGATAATATAAAATTTTTTCATTTTTCCATAGCTGCTTATCTCGTGGTCTCACCTTCACCTTCTGCAGGTCAGTCTGTTCTAACCTGTCATACTTACATTTTCAATTTCAAGCCATTTTTGCAATATAGTTCATATTGTCTTTTTCCTGATAGGTCTGATCAGATTAGCTGGATCTTTGTCCACTCGGTGCTCTGGAAGAGTTGAAGTCATTTACATTGTCTCTGACTCTGTCTACTCCTGGAGAACAGTCTGTGATGATGGCTGGGACTTAAAAGATGCTGAGGTTGTCTGTAGAGAGCAGAGCTGTGGGATAGCTCTGGAGGCTCTTGGGTCTGCTTACTTTGGTCAAGGTACAGGAAAAATCTTGCGCAGTAATGTGGACTGTTCAGGAAGTGAACCTTCTATAGATATTTGTAGGTACAGTAGCTATATTAAAGATAACTGTCACCATGGTCGGGATGCTGGCGTCATCTGTTCAGGTAAGAAAACTTTTCCATAAGGTTTATAGTCTTTATGGTCTTATCACTGTGGAATAACTGTTTTCTTTCATGTACTGGTCAATACTTCTGGTTTCTTTTTATTACATCTTATTTTACTTTCCCAGTTATGAAAAGATGTTAAAAAGTCTTGTTTTACTACACTTTGTCTTTTAAACATGTCTGCAGTGTAGTGCATATTTAATTAGATAACACCTCATTTGGATCATTTAAACATTTAATTTTAACCTGTTAACTCTCTTAGTTAGACATTTTTTTAAATAATTTTCTCCAATTAAAAAAAAAAACATGAAAATACATATCTTTAAAGGTGATTTGCTCTAATTAGATTTTGGGAACACAGCAACTTACACTTCAGAGGGAGTTAGACACACCAAAGTTTCTGATGTTACTCCCACCTCTCTTCTGAAAAGAAGGAGAAGGAGGCAGTGCAGATTACTGTGGTATTCAGGGGAGAGCACACCTCCCTCATGTTTCTGTGTGTATATCAGAAGCAGGAGGTAGTCTAACCAGCAGTAACAGTCCTGTACATAATTGTGAGCAGACACTAAATCAAATACAACATGAAAAGAAAGAAGTGGGCTGATAGTCAGCTGCAGAGTGGTTTTCAAATAGCACTCCTTAAATGAGATTTGTCATTTACATACACAAAATAGTATCAGCTAAGCCATCAGCCAATACGACAGGCACTAAGATTATCTGATTTTAACTTGACTGTGTCCTGTCTTGTGTAAAACTACATCTTTTTTTTTCTTTGTTTTTTTGCCTGTCCCGTCTGGCTCTTTTGCATCAGAATTATTGTCTAAAGGCGAAGAAATTTGCCCAACGGATTTACTTTGCCAAATGGACCATCCCAGCCTTGCCGTAATGGACTATTTGATTCACCTTTTATTGTTTATTTTATTTTTTATTTTCACTTGTTATATATGGGACAGACTTGAATGAGGAAAAGAAAAGGGAGAAAGAAAGGAGGGGAAAAAAACAGCGGAGAAGAGGGACGGGGATAAAGGGCAAAAAACAAAAACCAACAAAATAAGCAGACAAAAAATACATATATCAACAGTGTTGGGCAAGTTACTTTGAAAAAGCAATTCAATTATAGTTACTAGTTACTTCTTCAAAAAAGTAACTGAGTTAGTAACTGAGTTACAGTATTCTAAAAGTAATTAATTACTTGAAAAGTAACTATTGCATTACTCTAAAAAAAAAAAAGTTTAACCCTCTGAGGTCCAGGGTATAATTGGCCATTTCTTACTACTCTTGATTTTCCCTCCACATTTTACCTTTAAAAACTATTTGCTTTGCCTTGTTTGGTATCATCCTTTTTAGCACAACCTCATGTGTCTGAATTTACAGTTATGTTTTCATTTTGTCATACTGTATAACCAGAATTGATCTAAAATCAGACAAAAAACATAAAATCAGAGTAGAAAAAGTTATATTTTTACTGTAACAATCATAAACACGTTTAATGAATCATATTTCATAACTTCAAATGCAAACATTAATTGTCAATTTTAAAATCCTATGCACAAGTTTTGCAAACAACAAAGTTATTTGCATCCATTTACCTTTTACCCTTTTTTTAAATAACCATTTCAAACTATTTACAGAAAAATCAGCTGTTCTGCATTCAATAAGATGGCACACAAATTATTTGTGTCACTCCAAAAATATAATTTCTGTCCACTATAAAGGAGAACATCACAGCCTGATACCTGCAGGTCTGACAGCAGCAGGTGTATCACTGCTGTTTCTACCTGGAGACAGCAGTCGCCTCATTGTTCTGACACACAACACAAAACTATCCACAACACTACACACTAACTACACAAGACAACACATTAACTATACACTCCAAACACGTTAAACGTCACAAATCTCTCACATCTCAAAACTCGCTTTCTCTCTTTTTCTGCTGTCTCTCTCTCTTTCTCTCTCTCTCTCTCTCTTGCCGTCACTCCTAAAACTTCCCTAGAGTGCTTGCTAGCGCTAACGTGGCAAAACTATTGAGGAAAAAACGCCGCGTATATTTTGTTTATCATGACTCTGGTTTTACGTGGCCTATTGACACAATTTATTAACTGGTATATATCACCTTGTTACTTTGTCTTTAAGTGGTCATGTGATTGACTTACCACGACTACTTTATTCTTCCTCAGTCAAACAGCAGCACTCATGCGATTGTTTTGCCCCCTGAGCTCCAAGTGTTGTGCTAGACAGTGATCATGATTACCGAGCGCGCAGCTACTTAAAGCTGTAGTGTCCAGATTACTTACGTAGTCAGCTACTTCCGTGCAACTGATATAAGATGCGGTAAACTGAACACAGCTTCAACCGTCTGTTTGTTGAAAAATAGTAACGGACCGCGTTTCCTTGTTATTAGTAACTGTAACGCCGTTGTAACGATAGGAATAGTAATTAGTTAGATTACTCGTTACTGAAAAAAGTAACGCCGTTACTTGTAACGCTGTTATTCCCATCACTGTATATCAATCACCTGGATCACCTGTTGAGAAAGAAAAAAGAAAACAAGCAGAAGAAAACGAGAGCAATATAATACAACATCACGACGATATATGGGAATATAACAGTAAATACTAAATATTAAACATTATTGTGCAGCACGTAAGATCGACAGCGCACAGTGTGCTTTGAGGTAGGAGCCAAAAAGGGTGTAGTTTGTGTGTGATCACCCGTGTGTACACCTGTGAGCATGATCGCACTTGCTTTTTAAAAGGTTCCTTCATGTAATGATCTGCTAGAGGGTGTGGGGGGCCACCGCTCCGTCCTCCAGGGCATGACGCAGGTATGGAGGAGATCAAAACTCCAGACGTCCAGAGGCCCCCAGAACACAAGAGACCAAGGAAGACCAACAGAGGGGCAGCCGCGCCACTATCCCAGAAAGAGCTGAGGAGAGTCCCAGATGAGGGGTCACTCAGCAGCCGCGGAGCAGAAGCCAGGGGGGGTTGCAGTGACGTGCCCGTGAGCTCCGACGGCAGCCAGCTGTGCCTGAGTGACCGAGCCCCGGGCCGAGAGGCCGAGGGCACCCCGCCTCCGAAGTGGCCCGAGCGAGCCCCAGGCTCCAGGCCCCGATAAGCAGCCGCCAAGGAGTGAGCCGGTGTGTACCTGGGCGCCCACCTCCGGACACAGAGAACCACCAACGCACCGATGTCTGAGGGCGTCCACCACCGGCAGGGGAAGTGGTGGGGGGAGATAGGCCTCCATACCTTGCAGGGCCTGAGATGTCCCCAGAGAGGTGGCGTCTGATACCCAACCTGACATATAGACACAGACATACAGGCACACACAGATACAAACATCCGTTCCCACCCTCATGCTCTCATATGCAATTACTCAACACTCAACCAACGTGGAGACAGACATAAAGAGACGCTGTACACACAATCACACTCCCCAAGAGTACTCTAAGCCCCGGGTCTAGGTACCCTTGCCCCTGGAGGGGGAAACTGCACCCAGACCCAGGTGGTGTTATCCTTTTCCCTGCGGTGGG
>JAQSNX010008550.1:0-12792 GCA_029532605.1 Oreochromis grahami
GTGAATAGGTTTTGATAGTTATTGTATATAACAAGTGTAAACAGTTTTATTTGTATTTTTTCCCCTTTCTGAGTAGGCAGAATAATAAGGAAAGGCAAAAGTATGTCACAATATAATTAATTAAGTTACATATTTTGATTACCAAATTATGGAAACGTGGAGCTGCCACCCAGGCAAAAGCAAAATAGAGCTATATCACGTTATAACGTGAAATGTTTATTGTTCTAACATAATGCTTTTCATGTTTGTATAATATAATATCACGTTATTACAATATACATAATTATCACGTTCACACAATATTGTACGGATGTGATAATTATGTACATTGTTCGTACAATGTTCAAACATGAAAAGTATATTGTATAAACATGTATAGTATATTGTTAGAACGATAAAACTTTTCACGTTATAACGTGATATAGGACACATATTTCTCTTTTGCCTGAGTGGCAGCTTACGCTTCCATGCCAAATAAGCGAGAATAAAGTAATATTATATGAGAGAAAAGGCACCTGCTAGCTTGATGATGGACCGGCCACCCGCCTTTTGGCGTCTTGTCGCCACTCCACCACATAAAGGTCCGTTTCCTCCATGCCGGCTAATTATTCATCCTCATTAAAATCTCGTATATGTTCAGTTGGCAGGATTGAGAATTTTACATCTTCCAAGCACTTAATTAACGCGAACATAATCGGCTTGTTTCTTCCCGTCTCCTGTATCCGGCCGTTCCTCTCGCTATCAGAATTCGCGCCTCAGAGACGTCGTTATTTTTCAAAAAAAAAGAGAAAGAAAAGATAAGATAAGATAACCTTTATTAGTCCCACACGTGGGAAATTTGTTTTGTCACAGCAGGAAGTGGACAGTGCAAAAGTTATGAAGCAAAAATTAGAATAAAATAAAATAAGAATAAATAAGTACACAACTGTACAGAATAGAATAAAATAAAATGCTATATACAGTAGAATAAAATAGAATAAAATATACAATAAGATAAAAATAGAATACAAGTGCTATATACAACTGAGTAAAAAATGCAATGATGCCAGGAAGATTATTGCACTTAGTGTTATTGCACATGTGTGTGTTTGATCAGTTAAAGTCTTTGTTGTGGAGTCTGACAGCAGTGGGGAGGAAAGAATCTCTCCGTCCCGCACCGTGGGTGCCGCAGTCTCCCACTGAAGGAGCTGCTCAGTGCTGTCACAGTCTCATGCATGGAGTGGGAGATGTTGTCCAACAGGGATGACAGCTTAGCCGCCATTCTCCTGTCACTCACCACCTCCACTGGGTCCAGAGGGCATCCTAGAACAGAGCTGGCCCTGCGGATCAGCCTGTTCAGTCTCTTCCTGTCCCCAGCAGAGATGCTGCCACCCCAGCAGACCACACCATAAAAGATGGCTGAGGCCACCACAGAGTCATAGAAGGTCTTCAGGAGTGGGCCCTCCACTCCAAAGGACCTGAGTCTCCGCAGCAGGTACAGCCTGCTCTGCCCTTTCCTGTAGAGGGCGTCTGAGTTATGAGTCCAGTCCAGTTTGCTGTTCAGATAAACACCAAGGTACCTGTAGCTGTCCACAGCCTCGATGTCCATACCTTGGATGTTCAGTGGTTGCAGTGGAGGATGCTTGTGCCTGCGGAAGTCTACCACCAGCTCCTTGGTTTTACTGGCATTGATCTGGAGGTAGTTCAGCTGGCACCAGTCCACAAAGTCCTGAGTCAGTCCTCTGTACTCCTTGTCGTCCCCATCAGTGATGAGGCCGACTATTGCAGAGTCATCAGAGAACTTCTGCAGGAAGCACTGGGTGGAGTTGTGGGAGAAGTCTGCAGTGTAGATGGTGAAGAGGAACGGAGCCAGAACCGTTCCCTGTGGGGCCCCCGTACTGCAGACGACCCTGTCCACACACAGCCCTGAGTCCTCACATACTGTGGTCGGTCGGTGAGGTAGTCCAGTATCCAGGTGGTGAGGTGATGGTCCACTCCAGAGTTCTCCAGCTTGTCCTTCAGAACCGTGGGAAGAATAGTGTTAAAGGCACTGGAGAAATCAAAGAACATGATTCTCACAGTGCTCCCAGCAGTCTCCAGGTGAGCGAGGGAACGATGTAGGAGGTGAATGATGGCATCATCCGCTCCAATGCCAGGCTGGTAGGCAAACTGAAGTGGGTCCAGTGATGAGATCACAAGGCGCCGAAGCTGAGCCAGGACCAACCGCTCCAGGGTCTTCATCAGGTGGGATGTCAGAGCCACCGGCCTGTAGCTGTTTTTTTTTTTTTTTTTTTTTTTTAGACAACATGTGATTTTTCATTAAGATAACAATTGGTTGTGTTATAAGAACAAACTTTATTTCTTGACTTAACTTAAAATTTTAAGGCAGCCCTGTACCTGATATTTTTAAGTTGAAACAAGTTATATTTTACAGTGTACCACAATAATGGTGTTGTACTTACAAAAGAATTGTATGCATAGATAAACAAATACAAGAACAGTATTCAGAAACATCAATATACATATGCTAGGGGGAAAGTAACTGATCAAGCCAAAGAATAAAGTGATTGAAAGATCTTGATTTTTTCACAAACACCAATAGTTTTTACAGCTTTTGGGTTAGTGGAGTTCTTAATTGAGTTAAGATACTGTACAAGTTCAAAGGAGAATACATAAAAAGAGGGATGTCTTCCTAAACATTTGGACTTGTGAATATGAAATTTAGCCATTAAAATTAACAAATTAATCATATATCTGTTATCAAAGTTGAATTGTTTTTGGTTTTTGTGCAGACCAAACAAAACATATTTCCAAAACAGTACAAATCCTTCAAATATATTTTCTGAAATAAAAACACATAAACTCTGCCAAAAATCTTGTACAAGGTTACAAAACCAAAAAGATGTATAGTAGATTCCTTGGAAGTTTTACAAAAGCTACAGCTTGTATCAATGTCTAATTTGAATTTGCTTTGAAGATAATCTTTAGAAGGATAAATTCTGTGTATTAATTTATAAGAAATATCTTTAATTTTGTTGGTAATTAAAAACTGATTAGGGAGTTTCCAAACTTCGTTCCACATAATACCATCTGACAGCCGGTTCCAGAAAAAAATGACATATGGTAGCGTGGTTATGGTACTCTGAAATTAAGCTCTGATCGATTTATTGTTGTTTTTAGATTGCTTACAAAAGCAAATCTTGCCAACAAAAGTTTGTATGGGAGATGCCAACGGCCTGTGGAATGAAGTGATACTAGGTTGATTCTTAAACAGCATACAAACCCCTGATGGTATTGAACCAAATACTTTTGTATAATCATGACGATTTATAGCTAAATTGAAATGCAAACAAAATTCTTCATAGGAGAAAAGCGTACCATTTGAATCAAATAATTGATTGACTAAAACAATGTTATTCCTTTTTTTTTTTTTTTTTTTTTTTTAAATATGGCCTGTAGCTGTTGAGGTCCTTGGGGCGTAAAGTCTTTGGCACTGGAACAACACAGGAGGTTTTCCAGAGCTGTAGGACTCTTCCCAGCCTCAGGCTCAGGTTGAAGAGGTGCTCCATCACACCACACAGTTGGTCCGCGCAGGACCTGATGACCCTCGAGCTGATGCCATCTGGACCCGCTGCCTTCTTGGCTTTAATCCTCCTCAGTTCCCTCCGAACCTGGGTGGTTGAGAGAGACAGGCTGGAGCCTTGTGATGAGTGTGTATTGGATGCTGTTGTTGGGGGTTGGGAGGAGTGAGCAGGGTGAATAGAGGAGGTGTGAAGTGTCTGAGGTGTCAGAGGTGGAACAGCAGCAGTGGGGGTGGGTGAGTCCGCAGCCGATGTTGGAGACTGCCTCATGGCTGAATCAAACCTATTAAAGAAATGATTCAGTTCATTTGCCCACCTCACATCCCTCCCAGGCAGAGAGTTCTGATGTTTGTGGCCTGAGATGGTTCTGAGGCCTCTCCAGACTTCACCAACATTGTTTTGCTGAAGCTGGTTCTCCATCTTCTGCCTGTAGCTGTCCTTCCCATTCCTTATCAGTCCCCTCAGCTCTCTCTGCACCCTTTTCAACTCCTCTTTGTCTCTGGATTTGAAGGCCCTCCTCTTCTGCTTGAGGACAGCTTTAATTTCTGGGGTAATCCAAGGTTTGTTGTTGGAGAAACACCGTACAGTCCTGGTAGGTACGGTGTTATCCACACAGAAATTAATATAGTCAGTAATGCATGTAGTAAGGCTGTCGATGTCCTCTCCGTGGTCGTCACAGATCACCTCCCACACAGTCGACTCAAAACAATCCTTAAGAGCCTCCTCGCTCTCCTCCGACCATCTCTGCACTGTGCGGGTGGCTGGTGGCTCCCTGCGCACTAAGGGCTCATACACAGGGACAAGGTGCACCAGGTTATGATCAGATCTGCCCAGGGGAGGGAGAGGTGATGAACTGTATGCCTCTTCAGCATTGGCATACAGTAAGTCCAGTGTTTTATTGTCTCTGGTTGGGCAGGTCACATACTGGGTGAAGGTGGGCAGTGTGGAGTCCAGTGAGGCATGATTGAAGTCCCCTGATATTATGAGAAGGGCTCTCGGAGATTGTGTTTGCAGTCTGCTGACCACAGAGTGGAGAGAGTCACAGGCTGCATCCGTTGGCCGAGGGGGGGACATACGCTGTTATCGCGATAACATGCGAGAATTTGGGGGGCAGGTAGTATGGACGCATGCTAACGGCTAACAGCTCAATGTCTCTGCTGCAGAGTTGTTCTTTTACAGTGATGTGCCCGGGGTTACACCATCTGTCATTCACAAACACTGCCAGTCCCCCTCCTTTCCTCTTACCGCTCTCTCTCGTCCTGTCCGCTCGCAGCATCTGGAATCCCGGTAGTGTCACGCTCGTGTCCGGAGTTAGCGGTGTTAGCCACGACTCCGTTAGCATCATGATGCTACATTGCCGGTACTCCCTCTGTGACCAGGTTAGCGACGTTAGCTCATCCATCTTATTGGGCAAAGATCGTACATTTCCAATAATTACAGAAGGAAGAGATGGTCGATAACGTCTCCTTCTGGGGCGACGGCACTCCTTCCCAGCACGACACCCCCGTCTTTTCTTCCTCAGTTCACTGGGAATGTCGACTCTGTCCGCCGGCAGTACCGCTGTAGGACGCAGCGCTAACAGCTGATCCCTACTGTAAACAAAGGATCCCTGCTCTGGGTCCCCAGACACAGGTGAAAAAAATAGAAAAAAACTAAGAAAAACAACCAGAACTAGCACAAAACGGTAGAACATGGTTGCAGAGTCTAATTACTAATACGTTAGTTATAAAAATTACTAGAAGAAAAAAGATAAGAAGGAAAGAAACTCAGAATGAGCAGAGCTGCTGTAACAGGCTGCCGCACACGGGGGGCGCCGGAAGTTAAGTCTTAAATAAGGTCCATCAACATGAATTAAGAATAATAAACTCAGTAGTGCATGAGGATTACTGTGTGGTATGACTATCTGACTGTCTGCTGATTTAAATTTTCAGTCTGTTGAAATTCTAATCACACCAACAATCACAATTGGGTGTGATGATATCTTCCCCTTTGTTGCCCTTCAAAAAACATTTGGTGAAAGTGTCTGGGTGTGCTGGACACTCCTCATGCTCCTGTTCCATTATCAGTCTTTTACTGAAGCCGCTCTGAAAAACAGTCTGAGAATGTGGCAACAGTTGTATGTAGTTGACGTAGACCATGACCTTTAAAACATTTATGTTTCTGTTATCACAAAAACTATTAATATTAATAGATAATATTTGTTTATTTATCAAAATGTTATTATTAATGTTTAGAGTTAGTTTCTGAAATGCTCTTTTCAATAAAATTTCCCTCCTATTTTTAAGATTTTACAAACCAGTGGTTCCTCGTTTATCGCGGGAGTAGCCAACTTTATTTTTTACAATTGTTCTAGATGTTTTAAGGCTGTAAAACCCCCACTCCACACTTTATACACTTTTCTGAGATAGGCATGAACATTTTCACACTTTTCTCTCTTGTTTAAACACTCTCAAAGTTCAAACCTTTGTAGAAAAATAAGTCCAGTATTATAGAGTGAAACCAAAGGCACCCGTAGTTGCCTTTGATGGTGCAAAATGTTTCGTTGACATTGGGAGACAACTTACAGACATACAGTATAGCACCTTAGAGTCACACTGCTAGCGATCGAAGATTTATGTAAATTTGACAAGCTGGACGCATTCTGTACTGTACAGGAGACACGGCACAAGACTGACTGACAATACTCTACAGCCAATCAGGACGCAGAACACAATGCACTGTTAAAAACAACATGCAAAATTGCACAAAAAAAAAAAGCGAGGACGCAAAAGGTGACCAGTGTTATATTGAGGGACCACTGTAATTCTTTAGTTCTCTTTGTTGCATTTGCCTGATTTGAAAAATAAGCTGTTTAATTACTGATTTAAAGTAATTTAATCTGGGAGTTTTCATTAATGTTAAAATGTATGATTAGCTGCACTTTGATTCAAAAGATTCTCTATTCCACCGGTAATAGGATTTAATTAAAGTGCACCAAGTGCTACATGTAGATATATTTTTAATTAAGTTGCATGTTTCTTTGTAGAAAATGTCAACACATCTACCAGTGTAACTCAATTGTCCTTAAATCACAAACTAAAAGGTCAGAATGTTATCTGAGTGAATTAGAAATGGTGTGAAAACAATGTGGTAGATGTCATTTGTCTACATGGTTGTTCACTGGTATGAAGCTGTTTCACAAGAAACAACCCCACCTTGTTATAAACAACAATGAAGGTGACGCACACGTACCTGCTCGATTCTAAAAATAAATGCAAAAACAGCTGCTTACATAACATACTAGATCTCAAACATCATTCATGGATAAATAATGCCTGTTAATAAAGGATGATTACTTTTATCCAGACAAAAGGCCTTTCTTTATGTTTATGTTCAAGTGTTTAAGATATTAAATCAGTCCTGAACCTTATTGTTAGGCAATTTATGCAAGCTTTTATTGGTGATACCATAATTTGTCTATTCCTTGGCCAAAACCACAAAATGAGCTTCAGTAACTCAGTCTGCAACAGTGGAATACACTTCATTAAATACTGATGCCACAAATCAAGAACAGAGTTATTTCTGGCAGGTCTGACAGACAGACTCAGCTCCAGTCTTTGCAGATCAACTGATCTCGCTGTTGGCCAACATCAGTTCAAATGTACAACGCCACCTTTGCAACAAGTCAGTTTGTGAAATTTCCTGCTTTCTAGATATTACACGATCAACTGTAAGTGGTATTATGGCAAAGTGGAAGTGTTTAGGAACGACAAGAATTCAGCTACAAGGTGACAGATCATTTAAAGTTTGAGAGAGTGGTTGTCTACTGCTTAGGCATAGTGCACCAAGGTCACAAATGCTCTGCACATAAACATTAACACAAAATAAATGCAGTAGGATCTTTATGTCAAAGACGTCCATGACCAATCTGTTCCTGTAGGCTCATGTAGGTTTTTTATGAGTATGTAAGAAATTGATTCTCTTCCACCACAGTCTGAATGAATTTGTCATTATAGTAGCAATGGCTTACTCATGAACAGTGTTGGTCAAGTTACTTGAAAAAAGTAATCAGTAACTAATTACTGATTACTTCCCCCCAAAAAGTAATCCCGTTACTTTACTGATTACTTATTTTTAAAAGTAATTAATTACGTAGTTACTTAGTTAGTTACTTTTTTTTTACAACCTGAATAGGTAATAAAGCAATAGATCTTTCAGTCCAATTCTACTTTGATCTACTTTTTTTATCTATTCTAGTTTTATCCATGCTACCATGGTAGCATGGATAAAAAATTTTCAGTCAAAAGCAGACTTTAAAGAATTAACTGGAGACAATGGAATTTCAAGAAAAGATTTAGTATTTTTAGATTTTTTAGATGACAATAGCACTAAACCTTTAGCCTATTTAATGATTTATTGAGTTGATGTAGCGATAGAGAAAATACATAAAAAAACAAATAAATGTTAAGCCAGACCAATAATCTTAATGCCTTGTTCTTTTTTGTTTGTTTGTTCATCGTTATTTTTTGACTCTTCGAGAAAACTGTGATTTAAAAATATGAGAAAGGAGTTAAATTTGAATGCATCATCAGTCCTCATTTTTAGGCAAATGAGTGTGGTTTATATAATGCATTGCTGAGGCAACTTTTGAGACAAATATTTCTATTACAGCAGTAAAAACACAATTAGAATGGAAATATAAAAATGTGGTATTTTTCCCTATATAGACTAAAAGCAAAACACAGAGATGTCCCGTCTGATAAATATCATTATTTTGTACTAGATAATATCGACTTCATAAGCTTTCAGGTGCTTGGAAAAATATGAGGAAATTTAACTGTGATGCTCTGAGTTCACAACATATTGTTAGAATATATCACTTTGTTTAAAAGTTCTGTATTGGGTTTCTGGTTGAGCTCACTGGGATGAGCAGGCTGCCACATGGTTGAGAGTGAGCAGCCTGGGTTTGAATCTGACCCGTGGCCATTTGTTTTCCTCTCGCTGTCTGCTTTCCTGTCACTCTTCAGTGCATCTATCAAAAAAGGCCAAAAACATTTTTGTAAGTTTTTCTGTAAGCTCTGTATTAGATGGTACAGTGAGAAATTTTTGAAAAACTCATATTCTGTAATAAAAAAAGATGTCTGATTGCTTTGATTATGTTACATATCTTTCAGCTTTTTGCTCTACTGGAATTCATTATTTTTTTTGTCTGGCTTGACGTCTATGAGTAACTGAGGTCACTAACAAAAATAAGGGAGAGGCTGTTATCCTGAGCCAGGAAACTTTCAGACTGATCGCTTGACAAACTTGTGAATCCTGTAATGTGACATTTTTCCTCATGATGTCACAGCTTCTTCTATCATCTCTCAGATACGTCATTAGCCCTCACGCTTCTGAAATATATAAAGCCACAAGAGGTCTGAAGTTTTGTGTAAGGTGTAAGGTTTACCAGAGCAAAGAGGTGAACTGCACTATTTTAAAACATAATAATTAAAAAAAATATCTACAGGAGATAAAAAAGGAAAATTCATACCTTTTGATCTGATCTCAGTTTTGGTAAGTGCTATATACAAAATAGATTTTATGTACTGTGAATATTCATTTTTTCACTAACTTGTTAAAGTAATCCTAATCAATTTTTTTTACCTAGATTATTTTAAAATTGTCATACATAGTTTTTTTTTTAAAATTAGGTGTTATGATGAGTACAGTTAATAATAAAAGTCTTGTATTTTTGTCAAATTTCATTTTACTGGGGTTTTCACTTTTTTTCTAATCCTTACACAGCTACTTGACTTATGACTTATGTTACCTTTACAGATTTAACTGATTAAACAATGGGGGTTGGACTGATGATATCAGTTTCCTTGCTCCTAATAGGTAAGTTAAGTGATGCTAAACTAACTGTTGATAACTGAACTGCTTTAGCATAGCTATATATACCCTCATGCAAAAATTGCTACATATATAGACTGTATTAATGATAATTAATGGTTAAGCACTTCTTAACTTGAAGAAAAAAAAATAAAATCAGGAGCTTAAATACTGGCTTATCAGACCAATGCAGGCATAGAGTGGAGCAAACAATTAAATAACAAAGGAAAATAAACAATAAATTAGTTCATTAGTTGGTTTAACTTCAAAGCAAGCAATTCAAAGAGACAAGCTAATTACCTAACACAAGGAACAAATAAAATTTTTAAAAAGTTAAATAAAAATTACTCCAGTCACATGAACAGGCCTGTTCATTTAAAAAACTCAAATAAAAAATGAAATGTTGCTTAAACTTTACAAAAAAAAGTAAAAAACAATAAAATTGTTTGTATTCAGCGTTTTAGTTCCTTTTTGTTTTCTGAGGTAATTTGTATTTCATGTTTTTTTTTTTTTTTTGCTGCTGTCTCGTTTCCTGTTCCCTTCCCGGGGATGTCATGTCGCAAGTTGTGTCTCGTCTCCCTTTCCTGCTCGTGTATTCCCTCCTTGTGTTTCACTCCAAATTTTGTCATGTGACCATGTATGTTCTCCCCAGCCCATCATCTCCCTCTTTTTCCATGTCCCTCGCTCACACTTTCTTTCTCTTCCCTGCTCTTTCTCTTTTCGTCTCCCTCACTGTGTCTCTCTATTTGTCTTGTCTACCTTAACTGTTTCCATGTTTCCCTCTTTGTGTCTCCTCGCAGCTTCTGTGTCAAACTGTGTGAGTTAGGCTGTGTCTTCATGTTTCCTGTAATAGATTGACAGTGTTGTGTTCTGTGTTCAGTGTCTTCAGTTTTTCTTCCGTCATTTGGATTTGGGGTTCACACTCTATCCACTCCATGTTGCCTCACTTTACTCAGCCTCAAATAAAATGGCTCTTTTTGGGTTAGGCTAGGTTAAATTAAGTTTGTTTCCAAGTTTTCTTTTGTATGCGTTTGGGTTCACTATTCTCCACTCCACATGATCTGCAGACCCTGAAACAAAGCTGAGACAAAGGGAATGACTAAAGAATTTTTGAGTGATAACAGCAATGGAATCAGAATCACAAAATTCCCACCCCTATCAGTGTTAGGGTCATTACTTAAAAAAGAGTAATGTATTACATATATCACACAGAACATTTACTTAAAAGCATACTTGATATATTAAGTACTTCAAGTAATTATGCAATGTATTTAATGCAGTGTTTCACTTAATTACTCCAAGGAGGATTATTTTGTTGCACTATGTTGTAAAGAGCGTTTGTGTTAATGTGTGTTTGGAGGTGTTGCATCCCGGAACCTTCAGAGATTTTTCAGGGGTTTTCCCATCGGAATGTTATGTGGGAAACAGGTTCCTGTATGTGTTGTGACTAACTGTTGACGTCTCAAGAAGTGGTCATTAAATGTCCTGATTAAGGCTCTTAGTTTCCGAGCATCATTATCCTGAGGTTATAACACACTACTCTTTACATTACTTTTGCATTGTAACATGTTCTAACATAGAATTTAACAATACAAAACTATAGGCTATATTCCCACACACCAACCAAAAAGCTATCCAATGAGAACAGATATGATCTTTTTCTTATCATTCATGTAAAAGCACAAAAGCAATACGATAAAGCAAAATAAAAAGCACCATAAAAAGACTTAAAAAAATGCCAAAGTGACTACTTTCTTTAGGAAAGGTGAACATGCATATTGAACAGTATGTAAAGTTGTTTCTGCAATGTAAGAAACACAGTAGCGGAAATTGAAAAAATTATTGGGAAAAACAATAAATAAACCACTAACTCAAATATTTACCACAGCCACAACAATAATATCTGGCAGTATCAACACAGCCGCAGCCACTACAACACCAACAACAGCTGCCACAACTACCACTGCTCCTGTGACAACAACAACAACGGCTCCGACTACCACCACAGCACCATCTACAACAACAACAACGGCTGCCACCACAACCACAGCTGCCACAACCACCACATCCCCTGCCACAACGACAGCTGCGTCCACCACCACAGGCCCAGCAACTACAACAACAATGACTCCCACTACCACCACAGCACCAACTACAACAACAACAACAGCTGCCACCACCACCACAACCCCTGCCACTACAACAACAACAGCTGCCACCACCACCACAGCCCCGGCCACAACAACAACTACTGCTGCCACCACCACCACATCCCCGGCCACTACAACAACTACTGCTCCCACCACCACCACAGCCCCAGCCACAACAACAACAACGGCTGCCACCACCACCACATCCCCTGCCACAACAACAACCACAGCTGCCACCACCACCACAGCCCCAGCCACAACAACAACCACAGCATCCACCACCACCACAGCCCCAGCCACAACAACAACAACAACTGCTCCCAGCAGCCACACCACCACCACATACCCGGCCACAACAACAACTACTGCTCCCACCACCACCACAGCCGCAGCCACAACAACAACTACTGCTCCCACCACCACCACAGCCGCAGCCGCAACAACAACAACAGCTGCCACCACCACCACATCCCCGGCCACTACAACAACAACAGCTGCCACCACCACCACAGCAGAGACAACCACCACATCCACGGCCACAACAACAACCACAGCTGCCACCACCACCACATCCCTGGCCACAACAACAACTAATGCTCCCACCACCACCACAGCCCCAGCCACAACAACAACACCTGCCACAACAACAACAATTGCTCCCACTACCACCGCAACACCAACTACAACAACAACAACAGCTGCCACCACATCCACAGCTGCCACCACCACCACATCCCCTGCCACAACGACAGCTGCGTCCACTACCACAGCCCCAGCAACTACGACAACAACGGCTCCCACTACCACCACAGCACCAACTACAACAACAACAACAGCTGCCACAACAACAACAACAACAGCCACCACATCACCACCACACAACCCCCACCACCACAACAACACAGCTGCCCCCGGCCACAACAACAACTACTGCTGCCACCACCACCACAGCCCCAGCCACAACAACAACAACAGCTGCCACCACCACCACATCCCCTGCCACTACAACAACCACAGCTGCCACCACCACCACAGCCCCAGCCACAACAACAACCACAGCTGCCACCACCACCACCACAGCAGCACCAGCCACAACAACAACAACAGCTGCCACCACCACCACATCCCCGGCCACAACAACAACTACTGCTCCCACCACCACCACAGCCCACAGCCACAACAACAACAACAGCTGCCACCACCACCACAGCCCCAGCCACAACAACAAC
>JAQSNX010008551.1:0-12671 GCA_029532605.1 Oreochromis grahami
TTTCTTCAGATTTTCCTGTCGTGAAAATGTTTTACGACAGGCACTACAGGAAAAAGGTTTTTCTCCTGTGTGGACAACCATGTGTCTCCTAAGGTGTGTGTTTCTCTTATAATGTTTCCCGCATTCATCACAAGCAAACGGTTTCTTTGTTTTGTCGCACACAATAGTGTGAGCATTCCTGCAAGCGGGTGCATGTCTCTTAAGGTGTGCCCTTCGGTAAAAATTTTTATCACAAATATCACAATGAAATGGTTTCTCTCCCGTGTGGAGCACAGTGTGCCTCAGCAGACTTCCCTGTCGTGTGAATCTCACGCCACACTGACCACAGCCAAATGGTTTCACTTCTGCGTGCGCGCTCATGTGCACGGTCAGATCACCTTGACGTTTGAATCTTTTACCACAAGTGCTGCAACCAAATCGCTGTTCTTTAGTGTGAACTATCTTGTGTGCGTTCAGAATTGCCTGTTGGTAGAACTTTTACCACAAAGACTGCAACTAAACGGTTTAACTCCCGTGTGAACTTTCACATGTGCTGTCAGACCACTCCGAATTACGAAATCTTTTACTGCATTCATCACAATCAAATGGTTTCTCTCCTGTGTGAATTGTCATGTGGCTGTTAAGAGATTGCTTTTGCTTAAACTGTTTCCCACACTCAGAACAGCTAATTAGATTTTACAATCAGGTGCCCTGGTGTGCTTCCAGCTATTGTCAGTACCATCAGTTTCAGTTCCAGAATCTGATAAAGTTGTCTGCCAGTCTTCATCTTCATCATTATCATCATCAGTACTGACTTCACTCTCAAAAGACTCAGAAGCCTTTGTAAGAGGTGAATGAATGTCTGAATCTGGGTTCTTGGCAGGCTGTGGTCCTCCACAGTCGTCTTCATCAGTTTCTGTTTTCATCTGTTTATCTGAGCTGCTAGGTGAAGGCTCTGCCTCGCTATTGTTGTTAGTTTTGCTTTGGTGAAGCTCTAAGAATTGAGGTTTTTCTTCTTCATCTTCGCTTTTTACAGAAATAAATGCCTTTCCCTCCTGACTGTCCCAGAGTTTTTCCTGTTCCTCCTTTATGCGGTGGTGCTCTGGGACCTTTTGCTCCACACTGGGACTCCATTCATGAGGCATCTCTTCTTTAATCAGCTGCTGGACATCTGCACGAATAAAACACAGTAAGCACATTTGTGCTCTCCATTCAGAGCTATTCTGTGTACATATATGTACACAGCCCTGTATTCTCTGTTTAACTGCTGAAGAAAGAGGGAAAAAATAGTCATCAAGGCAAACATTTCAGCTCAGCAGCCACATAAAGTGTGCAGCGTAATTGTGGTAGTGCAATACTAAAGATTTTGGTATGGCTCCGAGAACGAGTAAATACAAGGCAAGGCAAGGCAAGGCAATTTTATTTGTATAGCACACTTTCAGCACAAGGCAATTCAAGGTGCTTTACATGATTAAAAGAGAACACAAAACATAAAACACTATAAGAGTAAAATACAATAAACATTTACAAGAAAGCATTTACAATAAAACAATAATCAAGACAATAATTTATATGAAGATATTAAAACAAACAAATAGAGAGCCATAATAGGATCAGTTACTCATAAGCAAGTCTAAATAAATAAGTTTTAATTTTAGACTTAAAAGAGTTCAACGTTTCTGCAGCTTTGTATTCTCCCGGTATTGTATTCCAGATATGAGGAGCGTAGGAACTAAAAGCTGCTTCTCCATGTTTAGTTCTGGTTCTAGGGACGGTCAGTAAAAAAGAGCTGGAGGACCTAAGTGATCTAGAGGGTTTGTACCATGATAGCAGATCCCTAATGTACTCTGGTGCTAACCCATTCAAGGATTTATAAACTAATAAAAGCACTTTAAAGTCTATTCTCTGAGCTACAGGTAGCCAGTGTAATGACTTTAGAACTGGGGTAATGTGCTCTATTTTCTTAGTTCTAGTAAGAACACGAGCAGCAGCGTTCTGGATCAGCTGCAGTTGTCTGATTGATTTTTTGGTAAACCTGTCATGATACTATTACAGTAATCAAGGCGGCTAGAGATAAATGCATGGATGAGTTTCTCTAGGTCTCCTTGTGTCATCAGTCCTTTAATCCTGGAAATGTTCCTCAGGTGGTAGAATGCTGACCTTGTTATAGCTTTTACGTGGCCCTGGAGGTTCAGGTCTGAGTCCATTATTACACCTAAATTTCTGGCCTGGTCGGTAGTTTCTAGTTGGACCAGTTTGAGCTGATTACTGATATTTAATCGATCTTTTTGGGTCCAAAGATAAGTACTTCAGTTTTGTTATTGTTTAGTTGAAGGAAATTATGAGACATCCAGTTGTTAATTTGCTCAAAGCATTTATTAAGGGTTTGGATAGGTTCAACATCACCTGGTGACATAGAAATATAAAGTTGAGTATCGTCTGCATAATTGTGGTAGTTAATATTATAGGTGGTTATAATCTGTCTTAACGGGAGCATGTAAATGCTAAATAAGAGGGGCCCTAGGATAGAACCCTGGGGGACCCCGCATGTGATTTCTATATTTTGTGATGAAAATTGGCTAATTGACACATAGAAGTTCCTGTTCGTAAGGTAGGACTTAAACCAGTTGAGTGCTGTACCAGAGAGTCCGGCCCAGCTCTCTAGACGTTCCAGTAATATATCATGATCACGGTGTCGAACGCCGCACTAAGGTCCAGTAGTACCAATACTGTGGATTTCCCACGGTCAGTATTTATACAGATGTCATTAAACACTTTGACAAGGGCTGTCTCGGTGCTGTGGTACTTACGAAAACCAGACTGATAAATATCAAAACGGTTGTTCTTTGTGAGGAAGCTGTTTAACTGCTGGAAAACAGCTTTTTCAATAACTTTACCGATAAATGGAAGATTAGAGATTGGTCTGTAGTTTTGCATTAATGTACTGTCTAGATTCTTTTTCTTTAATATTGGCTTGATAACTGCTGTTTTTAAGGCTTTGGGAAAGACACCTGATAGGATGGATGCGTTAACTATTTGGATCAGATCCTCCCTGATCGCTGGGAGGACCTTTTTAAGAAAACCTGTCGGTAATATATCCAAGCAGCAGGTGGCAGAGCTGAGATTCTTAATAATTTTATCGAGGCTTGATTGATTTATTGTTTGAAAATGAGTCATTTTCTCTGCAAAAGTGCTAATTGGGCTTAACGTCGGGATTGGAGTTGAAACTAATGTGCCGATTGACCTTCTGATTTCCAATATCTTTTTAGTAAAGAAGTTGGCAAATTCATTGCAGGCCCTGATGGAGCTTAGTTCAGGTGCTATTGCCACTGGGGAGAAGTTAATCTCTCCACTGTAGCAAATAATGTCCTAGCATTATTGTTGTTTCTGTGAATAATCTCAGAGAAAAATGACTCCCTTGCACCCTTCAGGGCTAGTTGATACTTATTCAGCCTCTCTTTATATATCTCGCAGTGAACCTGGAGTCGAGTTTTCCGCCATTTTCTCTCAGCACGCCGGCACTCTCTTTTTTCATTACATACCAGTGGATCACTTCTCCACGGAGATTTCTTTTTACTAGAGACAGTTTTAACCTTGAGTGGTGCAATCTTATCCATCATGTCTAAGATTTTGGATAGAAAATCATCTGTCAGTTTGTTTACTGAATGTGTGTTGGTGGATGTTGGTGATTTAAATAAGGTAGAAGTGTACATCAGATTAAAACATTCAGCTGAGTTTTCTTCAAGAAAGCGTTTTTTAACAGTGAACTTACTTTGATTAGGCAAATTGGCTAAGATATTGCTATCAAATGAAATGCAGAAATGATCAGATAATGCAACATCAGTAACAGCAATGTTCGAGATATTTAAATCTTTGCTAATAAGTAAATCTAGAGTGTGTCCTCGATTATGCGTTGGCTCACTAATGTGCTGGATTAGATCAAAGCTGTGGAGGACATCATTTAATGCTTTTGTTCCGCTATCTTGAAGCTTGTCAGTATGAATGTTAAAATCTCCCACAATTGCTATCTGGTCATAGTCTAAACATATTGCAGAGCAAAGGTCATTGAAATCATTAAAAAAGTTTGTATTAGATTTTGATTTTGGTGGTCTATATATGTTTAGAAATAAGACTTTGTTTGGTTCATTTATTTCAGTAGCTAAATATTCAAAGGTGCTGAATTCACCTAGAGATACCTTTTTAAAGTTTAGTGATTGGTGAAAGATTACAGCAAGACCACCACCTCTTTGTTTTTTCTGATCTCACTAACGAAGTGATAATCAGCTGGGCAAGTCTCTATTAATACAGCTTGTTCTGAATTTCCATCTAGCCAAGTTTCTGAAAGAAAGAGAACATGTATATCATGTGTAATGATGTAGTCATTGATTAGGAGAGACTTCCCGGATAGAGATCTAATATTTAGTGCAGCAGCTTTAATGTTCCTTTCAGTGATTGAGAGATTATTTTTGCACAGTATTATGTTCAAATTCTGTACTGTTCGATTATAAGTACTTTTAGTGTGTAAGGATCTGTTGCTTATAATACAGGGTCAGTATTGCCGATATTAATATCAATACTGATACTTGTAACACATAATGCAGCTTATTTAGAGGAGTGCAGTGTGTTGGATAGTACCATTGGTTAACATAATAAAACACAGCTTTTTTTCCCAAAATAATCAAGATGTGCCTGTCGCTAAAGCACTTTGGTTCAGCTAGTGTTGTTTAAATCTGCTATAGGCTATAAATAAAATTGAAAGATTTGCACCTCTTAGTGCATGTTTGAGCTATACTGAACATATAAGATAGAAACAAAGTATCAAGCCTATCACACTTTTATTGACCCAATACCAATATCAGCGTTGGTACACTCATACAGTACACACACACACACACACACACACCTGTAAATACTGGCACAAATCCATAAAGCGAATGTTGGTGCTTGATTTATAGTTTTTATATTTTACATTTGAGTTACGGAGCAGCTTATTCAGCTTATTCAGCCATTTCATCTTAAAGGTGGAAACGCTGTTTGTTCGGTGAGGTTGAACTGAGATCACCCTGCTGTGTGCGCGCCGTAAACCGTCCGGGTGCTGCGCTGCAGTTTCCGTTTTGGAACATTTGTGAACCGAGTCAGATTAACAGAGGACAGTAAGACTTGTTGCTGTGGAAATCTTAGCCACCCCTACAACAGGTTAGCATCACGCCAGCAGTTTGCTCCATAAAATCAAACATCCGTGATTTCTCTCACCTACGCTTCGGTTTATTTCGTCCTGCAGCTTTAGGGCTCCGAGCAGTTGCATCTCCGGCTTTTCTTCAGGATTTTGATCGCTGTGCTGTCGAAGATCATCCGCTTCGTTCATGCCGACCGCCTTTTCTGCTCTTCTTTAGTACAAATTAGGCCGTTTCTCAGGGTGAAGTTTGGCATGTTTGTTGGTACTGAGCAATGCCCCAGTGGTTACCGTGCGTACTTGTAGCTCAGTCAGTTTTTGTGTTATCCTGCAACAAGGAACTGAAACTGTACAACAGAGGAAAATACCAAAAGTTGTCTTGTCAAAATAAATAAATACAAATAAAAACTGATATATTCACTTTAAAAAAAAATCCAGTTTTTCATAATCTTAATTAGATTATTTTTTAAAAGTCCGGCAACAATTTTCATTAAAAGAGAAAAGGAAAGGCTCTTTATTCTGAATTAACACTGTAAAAGAGCTTCTAGACTTGAAAGATTGATTTCATTATGTGTATTCACATTTCTCTTTGTGTTGGGGAGATGAGCCGATGAACATCCTGCTTTTATTAAGAATGAAGTTCAGCTACTTTCGGCTGCTCGCCCACAGCTGCTCGCTCCGCATGTTTGATTTCTCTGATTTTTATGCCAGATGCTCTGAAGCAACCGCCCCCAAGGGAATGGTGTCTCATAATTTATAATCCTAAAGGCTGCCACAACAGCATCAATGAAACCAAATTATTGCACACATTAGATTAATTTTGATCGTTTTGTTACAACTCACAATCTTCATTCACAAAGCACATTCCAGAATCAAAAACATAACAAGCAGAATTTATAACAACAGTGTGACATTCATAAGTGTAACAAATTGTTCCTCTACACGTGGCTGAGCTATGAGGTCTGCTGACAGAGCACAAGCCACAAGGTTCCTCAGATAAATAAGTTCCTCATCAGTCTTGTAGGGATTTAGTGATAACACCAATTCTCTAATTCTAAGCTGTTTCTGTCTTTTCTGTGGCCTCACAAATATTCTGCATATGCAAAGTACATAATGTCACGCAGGTACTGTGGTTTGTTGATGTTCCCTTGATGTTGAGGGAACATCTAAGACCTATCTGTGTCACTTTAACTTCATAATGAAGACATCCACATTTAAACAGGGGGTAGGTACTTAAAACAAGCCAAAACAATAATAAATGAACAGCGTGTAAAACTACGGGTATTGTTATAATGGGAACTTTTTTGGATTTAGATTATAGACAATACATGTCAAATACGAGGCTCAGTGCCAGGAATCATCAAATTAATTAAAAACACATTGATTTTTTAAAAATTAATTTATTTGAATAAATGCTGTTTCTTCTGTAGTGATGGTCTGGAAAGTTTAAAACATTTTCATATCTAGATAAGTGTATCACATTTAAAATACAGCTGTTTTACATACATGAATGAGAGAGATTTGGTATCATAAATTATTATACCCAAATACAGCTAGTGTGAGGAAGTGTAAGAGTGACCACAATGATGGTTTAAAATGTACAAAGCGCTGCAGAAAGTACAGTAAGTAACATAAAATCACCCTCCTTTGAATCTACAAATAAAAAAATAACTATAAGTAACTGTTTGAGACATAAAACAGCAAAACCTAAGCAGAATATAAATTGACTGATTACTGACTACTCAGTCCATCACATCTCCTTTAAATGCTTAATTACATTCCTGTCCCTTTAAACACTGTACAAAAGTTTTAAAAGCCAGAAATTCCATATTTTCATACCATGGTGTTATAGAGTTTAAGGTTTGGGCTACTTTTCATCATCATAGACGAGATGGTAGTTTTATCCATCCCACATGTTAAAACAATGCCTCATATTTTATGATAGTGATTTTTTTTAATGAAAAATGTTAGTTATTGTTAAGAATTCAGAAAGCAGAATAAAATTAAGATAATGTTGTGCACTTACAAGGAGGGCTCAACAATGCTGTAGTGAGCCTCTACCTCTGAAAATGTTCAGTGTGAAAGGAATATTTTGTATCCCATCTTTCAGCATATTTAATACTTAAAAGGATCTGACTCGGGGGCGGGGGCTCAGGTGGGAGGCAGTCACTGACGGGAGAAAAAGAAAGAATGATAAAAGTGGAACCCTTGTTTCCAGCTTAGTTTCTTTGTTTCGACCGTGGTCGCTCCGCTGTGGGATCGATGGGGGCGCTAATGTGTGCAACACCCGGTGTTTGAGTTGCGGGATGGAGTTTCGCTGACATACACACACACACACATATACAAACACAGCAGCGCTACGGGATATTTGTTTTGACCCTGTCTGTCCACTAACAAAGCCAAATCTACCGGGCGCACCTACCCGAGCAGCATGGCCGATAATATTGTAAGTACAGCGGAGGGTGGGCTCCCGCTAACGTTAGCTAGCCTATTAGCTGGACTCCTGAGTGATGAGGCAGCAGAATTAGCTTGGCTAGCATTAGCCAGCTAACATGAGCTAAGAGTGACCAGGGCCTGTTTAGCTAGCCGGCTAATATGATAGCTAGTAGGCTAGCTGACGACATCGAATGAAAAGAGTCATTGTTGGCTAACGGGAGAGCGACAATAACGGCCGGCTTAAAGTGACTGGCATATTCTTTCATCTCTTTAGCATGACAGTAGCACGAATAGCTCGGTAACGATGGGAGCTGTGATGTTGCACATTCACCACGAAAGTGATATTTAGTTAGTCTGTGAATGAGCCAGTACACACTGACAGCTTTCCAGAGTAGTTCAATGTCAACATCGTCATGTTGCAGCTAAAAACTAGAGGTTGATGAGCTGACGTTAACCCGACTTTTCTTTCTGCACTGTCACGGTTGTCATAATACCCCGACACTGACACCGGAGGGGGGCGGAAAGGGGGGGGCTGCGTCCTGGTTTTGACCGACAGGTGTTTGAAATGCTACAATGGATTCGGGCTTGTACTGTAACGACTGAATTGTGGGTTTATTTCTGTCTCTCCTTTAGATCATCAGGGTGCAGTCCCCAGAAGGGATGAAAAAAATTCCTTCTACAAAGAGGGAGACAGCTGCTGCTTTTTTAAAGAAGGTAATGTGTTAAATATAACAGCACTCAAGCATCTTGTTTTCTTCTCTACTCTAAGGGCTGGTTTCCAGCCTCAGGATTTATCAGTTTGGCCTGGCACTCCAGTATAAGGGGGTCAGTTCAGCCTTTAAATGAAGGTGGTGGCTGACTTCTGAACAATGCAGGATTTTAATTAGTCATGGTTGCTGCTGTTCTCTTCCCTAAGCCTCCCCTTCTGCCTTTTTATAAGAATCCCTGCTGACAAACCCACTGAATAGCTAAGAAAACAGTTTAAAGACTTCTAAACACATTATAGTTTTAATTCAACTGTAGATAGTATGCTTTATTTGATGTTTACATAAGATAATGGCAGTAATCTGTGAATAGTTGTCCAGCAGTTACAAACACAATAACATCTAAGCCTGGGCCATCATATTCTGTTCTGCTTATGACCTCCTTGGGTTTCCGAAGGCATGGGAGAAGATGAGGGAGAGTGAGCTCAAAACAGTTTTTTCAGATGTAAAGGAGGGGAAACAGGTATTTTCTGTAGCTTGTGTTTCCATAAACTGCCAGGCATCAGCACTCCTTCACCTCAAGGCTTTGTCAGCTCATCATCATTATTTATTTTATGGAAGTAGTAACACCGTGTCCTCATACAGTTGAAAAGTCACAAAATTCAGAGTACCATCCTAATCTGCACGCCCTCCCTCACTTCATCTCCAGTTCACAAAGATTACGGTGCCACATTGTTTTAAATTGCTATGCATTGTAAAATTAAGCAAGAATAATAGGCATAAAATAAAATGGTCGCAGTTTTCTGGCTGGAAGAATGAAAGGCTATCTTAAAGCCACCGTATAGCTGCTAAAAGACTTTGATCCAATAGAAATCTGGGAAAAAACAACTTTTTGTTTTGACCTTTTGGTGATACCCTGTTTCAAAAGCGGAGATTATCTGCTCTCTCATTGGTTATTAGCAGTGTTGGGTAAGTTACTTTAAATTAGTAACTTAGTTACATTACTAGTTACTTCTCTAAAAAAAGTAACTCAGTTACTTCAAGTTACTCGTTACTTTCAGAGTAACTAGTTACTAGGGAAAGTAACTTTGGTTTTACTCAGAATTCTCTTGTTAGGTGTTGCTTCCGTAACTGGATACCCAGCAAGATTGCCAGTCTTCTAGTTTGCTTACTTGCCACAGGTGCACTGTGCCACCTACCAACAGAAAGGAAAAAATAATGTGCACATTTCCACGAGAGAAATCCCACGCCTGGACCGTCGTTGACCGCCGCCATGATTCTAGCCTGCTTTTTACATCCAACACAAACTGCAGTCGTGGTGCTTTTGATTGTACTCAGAACTTGGAAATTCTGCCTTCTGAATAGGAAGATGTAGGTAACACCAGACTGCAGATGAGCTGCACACAGAGCTGGACTGGGACAAAAATCGTCCCGGGCATTTTGACTAGAGACCGGCCCACCATTATAGGAAAAATCATAAAGCCTTTGAATGAAAACAAACACTGTTGTGACAGTGATGTACACTGTTCTGATGGTATATATGTATCAATCTATCAATTGTTTGTTGTAAGACTCAGATAATTATTTTTTTTAAAAGTGAGACATTTTAAATGAGAATAATATAGAAAAGTATTTCTTTGTCCCCCCCTTTCCCTGTTAATGCCCTACCTGGCCCCCTGGCAACACTTTGCTAGACCCGCCCCTGCACAGTTACCAGCTGTCAGCTACGTAGAAAAGGATCCTGGTGTTATTTGTCTCTCAGAAACAGCTCATAACTTCCCTTCAACTCATCCATGTCACCTAACAGGTAAACCTGTTTCTCCATCACCTGTTCAGCTCTGATGATTCAGTAAGGACATCTCCTGGTTTCATCTTCATGTTTCCCTCTCACCAGATAACCAAACCGATATCATGACCAGCAGCTTTACAGCTGTGGCTCCAGCAAACATCAGCTGATACTAGACATTAATATTAAATAAATTCTAACAACAGCTGATCAAGCTTAAACGTGCTGCTGTTGTTTAGCGCGACATCCGCTGGTTTCCACTTTCTGGCGCAAAGTGGGCGATAAATAAACAAGAGAGAAAAGCCGATCAGCTGATCATTGATCAGTTTCGTGATTGAAGTAGCAACAGGAGAGAATGAGAGAAGAAGAGGCAGCTGTGCAGCTTCAGCTTTGTGTCTTTTTCATTGTAGCTGAAGTCCGGGACAAACTGTGTTCCTTTTCACCTCAATACGAAACGCGTAATGTTTTCTCTGAATACCAGACGATTCTGTTTTTTACGGGACGGTTGGCAACTCTAATAATTAACCGTATGAACAAAATAAAGTTCAACATCAGTAACATAGCACCCACCCAGCTGTATAGAATCTCCGTCATGCTAGCTAGCACGCAGTACGAAAATGTCAGCATACCGAAAATAAACTCAACCTAAACTTGGTTTATATCTGACTGAGATAGACTGCAGGTCATAACTTCTTAACTGAAGTTCAGTTCACCTGACACGCGGACCGGCGGGTGCTTCGGGTCTCTCCTCTTGCCTCCCTTTTCCTTCATCCACCTGCTGGCCTCCACCACTTACTAATGTTATTGAATCTGTGGAAGCTCCGCATATCCACCACACGAAGTAACGAGTAACGAGCCTATCTAAATCCCAGTAACGAGTAACGCGTCCTGGTTTTGGCATAATAACTAGTTACCGTGCTCAATTACCACAATAATAACGTAGTTACAGTAACGCGTTACTTAATAGCGCGTTAGTCCCAACACTGGTTATTAGACCCATCACATGCAGTTACTTGTGGCCAAAACAGCAGAATTGTTATTCTTGATGCTTCAAAACATGTCTTTTTAAACCAAAGGGTGATGATATGCTAGTCATGTTAATACTGTCAATCATAAGGATGTATTGATATATGAACCAAATATAGTCATTAGCTGATATTGGCATATCAGCAAGCAGATGGCATTTATCCACATCAGTAGCTGATATTTATCTGTTGTGTCGCATCGGTCGTGTGCTGGCAAACAAAGAATTTCCCACTCTCTGCTTTTTCCTCCACACCAGAACTGGATCCAAGCCTTCTGTACTTTATTTCCACAGTACACTGAAAACCTGTGCAGGCCTCTTATGTTTTTTTCACAAAGAAAACTGATTAGAAAATATTTTACCTTTAAATCAGTACAGGAGTGTTATGTGTTGTTGTGAGCTTTGTTTTGTTTTTTTCCTTCTTGTGCCTTTACATGCATGAAGCTGTGTAGGAAGTAACAGAGCAGGTCTGGTCCTTTGTGGACTGCACAAGGAAATATGTGTTCAGGGAGTGTGTTAGATGTTTTAGAGTCCAGGCATTGCTTCATATCACAGAAGGCACAGATAAAAGTGTGTAATCTGATTTTTTATAGGACTTGAATTTTACTGAAGGCCTGTTAATAATTTAATCCACTTCCCCAAATCTACTGCATAAAATACAGGAAATTCTTGCACCCATTTACAGCTGTCTGGTAATGTTGAACCCAACATTTGCACCAGTGCTGAATCACTGCTGAGCTGGACCACATCAGATTTGGACAACTCCTAATCTGATGTCAGTCCAACTCTGCAGAACTGTGAACGCCCTTTGGTGTTTCAAGAAGTTTGGCTGACACAAACAGGCTTCAGAGATGTGAATTTGAAAACCTGCAAACATGAACTGTAAGTTAAAAATTTAAATCTAAAGACCTTCTTTACCAAAAAGGACAGAAGCCGGTGAAATGACAATAAAAAATGAAGTGATCTGCTTGATTTGTAAAATATCAGGTGTTCAGGTGAGAAGTATCAGCAAAACAAAGATAGAAAGTTTTAGCAAATTGACAACAAACATGGTAAAATACAATGTGAGTAAGAATAAGGCACCGAACACCTATAGTAAAGCTGACAAATGGTATTCCTCCCAAGTTATACAAGCCTCACTTAGCAAAGTACTTAAGAGCCACTTTCCCCTCTGTTTCTGGGAAATTTCCTGTTATGCTCTCCATTTTTACACATGAGGATGGGAAATAATTACATTTGCATTTTAATCACTGACTATGAAAAGCCTAAAATAGAAGCATGTAACAGCAGACAGAGCACTGCAGCAGCACCTCATCAAAAATGCATTTGTTAAGGCAGTGACTGTAGCTTGCAGATCAATGGAAAGTTTTCACTCCCCACTGAAGTGCAGCAATGAGCCAGACAGCCGGAGTCCTGCTGGTTATATTTCTGCAGCTCAGACAGAAAAGAGAGGAGCTGAAAACAATGTCTGATTGTGTACTTTTCCCATAGTGATGAGATCTATGCTGTTCTTTGGTGTGTCGTGAGAAAAGTGATCCTCAGACAACCTCTATGCCTTTTTTGGTTCTC
>JAQSNX010008552.1:0-12818 GCA_029532605.1 Oreochromis grahami
TTAATTTAGTCACTGGATAAAATATTTAGTTACACTACTTGTTACCTTACTTTTGTGTTATGAAATGTATTGTCACATAATTACCTATTTAAAATATATACTTTAAGGCTATGATTCTATACACTAACACACAGTCCTAATGACACATAGAATCTGTATGAATCTCCCCCTATGTATGAACCCAAAACCAACAAAACATAGCAAAGATGAAAACCTGCCCATAGTCCTTTAAAGAGATCCTCTCAATGAACTGCAACCCTCATTGCTCATCACTGCCTTTCTTGGCTGTTGAAGTTAGCAGTACCAGCAGTCTGTCCTGGATGGAGTTTCCAGGCTATTAGTTGGTGCCCTGAAGCTCGAGTTCAAAAAGAAAAAAAAAAAAAAGAAGGTAGGGACTTATCACAATTGAGATGCTTTTGGCATAACCTTAAACATGCTGGTTATGTTCAAAAACCCTCCAGTGTGGCCAAATTAAATCAATTCTGTGAAGAAGAATGGGCCAAACTTCCCCTACTGTAATGTGAAAGTTATGGCAAATGCTTGATTGCTGTTCTTGATTGAGTGATTGCACAACAGTCGCGGTGTTTAAGGAGGAGGTTCCCTACTGTTACAGGTTTTTGTCCATTTGTGGGTAATGGGTCTCACAGTGGTTCCCTGAAGTCTTAAAGCCTGTAGAAAAGGCTGTATATTATTATTATTATTATATTGTCCTATTTAGTTTGATTCAACAAGTCTGGCAGTAATCTGGCCAGGATGTGGCTAGTGAAACTGAACTCAGCTTTCCAAAGAAATTTGGATTTACTTTTTCAAATAGAACCAGCTGTATTTTTTCTTTTAATAAATTAAGTCATCATTATAAATCTGCATTTTGTTATTATTACGTTTGTCTAATATTCAAATGTGAAATTTGTTTGATGATTTGGAACATTTAGGCGTGGCAACGATCCAACAACCTAAGAAATCAAGAAGGGGACTAGCACTTATTCACAGCGCTGTATTTTGGTGGTTGGCTTGTAGTTTAGAGCACAAAACTGAATCATACTAATCATGCAGCACTGAACTGCAGGCAAATGAACAGAAGTGTGTTTCAGCTTTTAGTTGCCTCTTTGCATGGATAATTGTGCATAATTAAAACATTTCTGCAATTCGTTTCTCAGCAATGCACACAGCCATTTCAATGTAGTTTCTTTTTAGTTTTTTATATCTCTACGGGAATCATAAATTATATATTGAAATGCCTGTCAAAATGCAGTTAATATGCACATGTTCATGTGTCTGATTAATTTCTGAAATTTAAAATATGTAATATCAAATATAATAATAGTGATATTATTATAATTCCATGCAGCCTCACAATACAAATAAGGCTCTTAAGGTTTAAGACCTCTAGGGTCTTAAACGTTCAATTTAAAGTGCCTTGAGGGACTGTTGTGGTGGTGTTTTTTTTATCCTAAGAAAAGGTATGCAAGGGTTTAATTTTGTTAATACTTTAACTCCACAAAGAGACATTCATTTACAAAGACTCAAAAAGACAGTCTCGTGGTTGATACTGAATTAAGTCTGCTCTCCTTTGCTTGACTAAATTGCGTGTCAGTGACCTCATTTGGTCACCGTAGCTAAAGGTGCTCTTCAAGTGTGTTCTTTTTTTCTGTACTGTTCTCATTGTATAAAAATTAATTTATCAAATAGTTTCGCTTTTAGTATAGCTGTATTTAAGTATAAGGATGTCCTTCCCTTGGATGGCCCTCTTCAGAAATCAAAACACTTAAATTAAGCTGAGTATCTTACTCAAACACCAGCTCTCTATTCACTGTGAAATATATAAATATTGATATTACTAGAGAAATAATATCTGTCAAGCAGACAGCTTACTGAAAGTTTATATCTTCCTTTTAGTATATATATTAATATAGTCTTAGACTTACAGAAAAAATATTTTCAAGAAATGTGCCCCTTAGCGATTCCATACTATGAAAATAAAGCTAACTCCAATTTCAGTGGGGACTTTTTATTTATTAATTTAATGCAATGCAATTGAACTCTTTCTCAGTAAAAGAAATGCTATTCCCTGCATTTTTGACTGAAAACAGATTCTTTGTTTTGTTTTGTTTTTTCTGCTGATGAGTTCCGATTAAACATGTTCAAATGTGTATGTGTTCATAAATATTCTCTCAATTTTGATTAGGAAACTTGACTCTGCCTTGGCCATAAAACCAGCACCCTTAACTACTGCAATAGGAACAAGATCAGTGATAATTATCTCTTAAGTATTCTGTCCATCTACTGGGTCATTCTGTCTTGGTTTTCTCTAAGATTTAAATGTTGTCTGTGCTAATGGTGCATCCTATTGTGCCTTATGGATGTCTTTGTATTTTGATTGATTTTTTTCCATGTGAGTACTTGACACCTGTAAAAATATTAAAAACCAAACAGTAGGGTAAAATTTTTAAATTTGAAAAAGAACATTCAACACTGTTGCAGAAGCTACATCTACTAGTAAAAAAAAACTAAAAGCCAAAAAAAAATATTGCTTCTTCAAGATATTTATGTTCAAGAATCGATTGTCATATTAAATATCAATATTTTTGTAGATTTGTAAGATTCCTGTTAATCATAAATTTGTAGATTATGATTAACAGGAACACAGTGAAAAGTAACTACAGTACATTATTGGGATTGTCTAAATGATTGGCAGGAACTACTTCTTCATCCTCCTGTCATAGTGATATACAAAACACAGATGTATAAATGCATCATGGCTCACATGTGCTCAGTCACTCAGTTGAGGAGCAGTAGCTGTACTCTGAGCTCCTCCTGGATGGCTGAACTCCCCATCCTATCTTTAAGGTAGAGGTCAGTCACCCTTGGTAGAAAGTTCATTTCCAGTGCTTGTTTCTGCGATCTCGTTCTTTCGGTCACTACCCAAAGGTCATGACCATAGGTGAGGGTAGGGACGTATATCGACCAGTAAATTCAGAGCTTTACTTTCACATTCAGCTCTCTATTTACCACGATGGGCCGGTACAGCGTCCACCTCACTGCAGCTGCAGCACCAATCCATTTTTTTGATCTCCCACTCCCCATTTTGTGAAATTGAGAACAAGACAATAACGTAACAATACTTAAACTCCTCCATTTGGGGCAGTAACTCGTCCCTGACCTGGAGTGGGAACTCCAGCCTTTTCCGGGTGAAGACCATGGCCTCTGACTTGGAGATGCTGATTCTCATTCCTGCCGCTTCAGACTTGGCTGCAAACCTCTCCAGTGCGAGCTGGAGGCTGCCACCTGATGAAGCCAACAGAACCACATCATCTGGGAAAATCAGAGATTAGATTCTTAGACCACCCAAGTGCAGGCCTTCTGCCACTTGGCTATGCCAAGAAATTCTGTCCGTAGATATCATGAACAGAATCGGTGACAAAGAGTCCAACATTGCAGCAGAAGAACATGATATCAAAAAAGCCCTGAGTAAATGTGGTTATCCCAGCTGGACATTTGTCAGAGCTGGGAAAACACCTAAAGAATGCTCCAGCCAGTCCATGAGAGGAGAAGGACAACTGCTGCCTTAGTGAAAACCATTAGGCTTCCTCTGTGTGTCAGGAATATCAGAACAGCGGAGACACATTTTCTCTAAATACTGTGTCTCTGTGGCAAAAATTGGTCCACCCCAAGGATCAGACACAGTAATAGAGTGTACGCTGTTAAGTGCCAGGAGGATTGCTATGATTTATATATCAGGGTAACCAAACAACCTCTCGCTAGGTGGATGGTACGACACAGAAAAGCTAACATGTCGGGACAGGCTCTGCAGTCCATTTACACCTATAGGCCAGTGGCCACTCTTTCAGTGATGAGCATGTACGCATCCTGGCCTGGGAGGAAGATATAATATGCAGTCCAGAATATGTTACTGAAACTGTTGTTAATACATCTACAAACTTTGTGACATCACGCTGAATTTATAACAGAGTGTAACTTAAAGATATGCAGAATTAATTTCTACTTGGTGCAATAATCTGACAAGCCAGAATATGCCTGTTTATTTTTATTTAGGTTGCTTTCAGTGCAGAACTGTGTTAATAGAAACTCCAACGTCAGAGTATTAGTCTTTTTTTTATCTTGGGAAAAATGAGAGTGCATGGACTCTCCTCCTTGAAACAAATTGAAGGTAAATGGTTAATGGCCTGTATTTGTATAGCGCTTTCCTAGTCCTTAAGGACCCCAAAGTGCTTTACACATCCAGTCATCCACCCATTCACACACATTCACACACTGGTGATGGCAAGCTATGTTGTAGCCACAGCCACCCTGGGGTGCACTGACAGAGGCGAGTTTCAACAGAAACAACAAAAACTGAATATCAAGTAGGAAAATCTTAAATTTTTGGAATTTACATTGAGTATAGACTGTATTTTTTGGTAGTCTTCTAATGTTCCACTTTCAGGAAGGCCCCATGAGGTTGCTTCGTTTGTTTGCTCATATTTCCAAAGCCATCGTCCCAGCCCCCATGAAAGTCACCCCAATCAGCTGAAAAGAATTACACGTGAATTATCAAGTTAACGCTGGTGGAAAACACTTTGATTTGTATAGTTGGAAGGTTAAAACAGAGCTTGAAAAAACATTTCGCTCTAAGGTACAAGAACTGGACTAAAAATGACTTAAAAAGCAGCCAATGTTCAAAGAACAACTTTAAAATTGGTCAACCTGACTGTAAAGTTTTATCCATTTAATTTACATTTTCAAAACTTAACTTTAAGTTTTTGTATTAATGGGTGAAGAGGGTTACAACAAAAGCTATCAGAAGAATGTGAAATTCAATTCAGTTTTATTTATATAGCACCAAATCAAAACAGTGGCAATACACTTTGCATTATGAGCAAAAACCCTACAATAATACTGGGAAAATCATTTATAGCTAACTATCCAAGTTAGCTAAAGTTTTTTTTAAGAAAGTGCCATCTTTTGGTGACAAGGAGGAGATAGAAGCCACTGACATCGAGACCGGGAAGCTTCTGACCCTGCATAAAGGGTTGCATATGAAGAAAGCCTTCTTCCTTCATACGCTAAGCGGAAGGAAGTACCTCTGGTAAAGGACCTGTTGAGGAGTAGTAGGTGAGGGCTAGTTTGTTTAGGTTTAGCAGCTAACAAGATGGTGTATCGGTCAGGATACAGGAAGGAGGACAAGAGGCTTCCACTTTTCTGAACTGTCACAGCCAGCTGGTTTATTATCACCTCACTGCCAGCAGTTTCTAGTCATGAATCTGACACTCGGAGCATCACCGTGAAGGTTGGCAAACAGGAACACAGCCCACACAAGGAGGTGACAACAAAAACAACCCGGAAGTACAACCTCCCCTCTGGAGTAGCAGCGCAGCACCTCAAACTTATGGCTGCGTCATTCCCTGTAATCTCATTCTGAACATTCTGAACAGGAACATAAAGTCTTAGAGCCTTTTATACAGAACCCAAGCTTGAAGCCTGCAGAGGCGAGAAAGGAATTTTTTTTTAATATATGGGCCACCTAGTCCATTCTATTTGTCCCAGTTCAGCCCTGGTTTATATACACCAATTGTGTATTTCCTTCAGTACAGAAAAAACAAAGTGTATTGAAAACTGAAAACTGAACAGTAAACAGGGTACGGTGGTCTAGGTTTCTGTGAATGTTGTAAACAATTTTAAGATCATGACCTAACTGATTAAAATTAAAAGGAGTATTATGTAAATATTAATGAATTCAAAATTTTATATAAAAAAAACTTTGCAAGTTAGTGTTTTAAAGTGACAAAACTATTTAAAAAAGCAGCATTAGTTTAAATGTTTATATGCAGATTTCTGTAGATTATGAGACAAGTCTTATCTAGTGGTTATCTCAAAATGTGATAGCAGTGCACAGTAGGACAGATGAAATATTGTTTACTGACATAAATGTTATTAACAATGTATACACAATACCAGTACTGTGGTATACCAACCTCTAATTACCATGACAGAATTAGTGGAGTGATGTTTTCTCAGAAATTGAAAGGGAAACAACTTCATAAGAAATGTATCCTGTAAATTTCAAAAACTATATGAAGTATATGCATATAAAAAGTAAACCTATAACAAAAAAAAAAAAATAAAATAAAACAAAATAAAAGGACATGGATGGCAGTCTGAAAGTGTACTGTGCAAGAAATTGAAACACTCCTGAATGTAGTACAGTAAGGATAAAGGCAAATTAAGAAACAAAAAACTGGGAAAAAGTTCATGAGATGATTCATTTAGATGAAAAAGTGGTTCTAGCTTGTTGTATATTTTAATACAGTTGTAGATATACATTTCTGTTTCAAAAGTAATTTGCATTTAAGTTATTAATTTGAGAAACTCAAATCAGTAAATAACTTTTCAGCTTTACAGTCTACAATTCCGTGTCTCACATCTCTAATATTTATTTTAGTTTTTTAACATCTCACTCATGTTTACATCTTTATAGTAAAGAGGGCTGAAGTGATGAAGCAGCAATATCATATACAGTAAATAACACAGTAATGTTCAACAGAAACAAAATGAAAGAAGTGTGTGTGTGTGTGTGTGTGTGTGTGTGTGTGTGTGTGTGTGTGTGTGTGTGTGTGTGTGTGTGTGTGTAGCACTGGATATAGCTATTGTTGAGTTGCTCCTGCAAAAAACAGTAAAGTTTATGAAGTTTAGAAACAAGTTCTGGTTGAGAGTAAGAGTAAGAACATTTCATATTAAACACACAGTTATCAGGCATGCTAAATGAAAAATTTATGCTGAAAGTACTAAAACTTCCATGACAAACCAAAATACACCATTAATGTTACAGTAAATGTCATGCCTCACCAAAACTAAACTGTGCTAGAAATCAAGCTATGTTTTGGTCTGTCCTAGCCAAAGGCGACTTCCTCACTAACCGTAGACAGAGCGTCAGAGTGGGTAAGAACACCTCTTCCACCCTTGTGGTCAACACCGGTGCCCCTCAGGGGTGTGTTCTGAGCCCTCTGCTATACACTCTCTTCACTCATGACTGTATTTCCTCCTGCGCGTCCAATCTCATTGTTAAGTTTGCCGACGACACCACAGTGCTCGGACTCATATCCAACAACGATGAGACAAACTACAGGACAGAGGTGCAACAACTAGAGTCATGGTGCCGCGACAATAACTTGGTCTTAAACACCAAAAAGACCAAGGAGATTATTGTAGATTTCCAGAGGAAGGGTCACGACAACCACCTGCCTCTCTTCATTGGCAGTGAGGCGGTGGAGAGGGTGAGCAGTTTTAAATTCTTGGGGGTAACTGTGACTGAGGACTTGTCCTGGGGCAACCACATCACCTCAGCTGTACGGAAGGCCCAACAGCGCCTCTACTACCTGAGGAGACTGCGGAGCGCACACATTCCCAGACCTCTGATGTTGAACTTCTACAACTGTGCCATCAGCAGCGTTCTGACGTACGGATTTCTAGTGTGGTTCCCCAGCTGCACCAAGGCCGACCAGCAAGCACTCCAGCGGGTGGTGAAAGAAGCTGGCAGAATTATTGGAACGATTCTGCCAGAGATTAGTAACATCTTCCCCACTCGCTGTCTGAGGAGGGTGCATAGTATCCTGCGGGACCAACATCACCCTGCGCACCACCTTTTTCACCTGCTGCCCTCAGGGAGAAGGTACAGGTCCATACAGGCCAGAACATCCAGATTGGCCAACAGCCTGTATCCACAGGCTGTGAGGCTCCTGAACTCTGCCCCCCTCTGCCCCCCCCCCTCTGCCCCCCTCTCACGGACAATAACCATATCCAACTTATTAATAGCAGTGAACTGGTCTGAAATATAGACAATTATCATATCTCACAGTACAATAATTGAACGGGTTGCACTGTTGCACTTTGTCATATTTCTCAGGTCTTTGTCTGAATGTCCCATGAACATTTCCTGTCATATTCTCATGTTTTTGCTAAGGATCGTCTCATTGCACTGAAGTCACACTGGGTTAAATAGTCACACTTGGGTCTAAGGGGAATTTAGTACTTATTATTATCTGTTGTAGAAGCTCCAAACACAATTTCATTGTTCTTGACAATGACAATAAATACTTGAATTGAATTGAATTGAATTGATACTAGTGAGAAGTCAACCTGATGCTGAAGGCTCATCGTACACTGCATATAAACAACAAAACCTTCCCAGGAGTTTTTTTCTGCTAAGACTTTTTTCCCTTTCTGATTATGAATCTTCAAAGGGGGTATACTGTTGTCACTTACACAAAAGCTGCCTGATGAAATAACTTTAAAATTGGACTTTATTTCCAAATATGGTCAGATTCATTTCGAAATTTGGGTTCTTCTCTGTGGTTGACTGTTCATATAAGCAGTGTGTTGGAAGCAAAACAGTATCAAGTCAGACGCAGGTCTCAAATGTATTACTTCTCGAATACTCAAATTCAAGGTCATCAGATCCATTTTTGTCTAGAATAAAAAGAGTAAATGAAGGTCAGCACCAATTCTCCATGTTTCCCTGCACGCATAATGTACTCATTTAATAATGATGACAGCATTGTTATGGTGTCACCATTAGCTTCTATCAAACAGTATGGGAGTCCATATGCTCTACAAAGGAGATAAGTGATCTTACCCATTAAATACTGTATCATTTATCTGATTTAAAAATAAATAGTAGTGGACTTTTGAATAACCCAGTATAAGATGTTTCACTTAATATGATAAAAAAAAGCATGAAAAAAATAACACTTCTGTCTAGTGTTTTTCTTTTGAGGTTAAAACTTAGACTCTGTCAAGGAGGTCCCCTGTATCTAGCACCAAGTTATCCCAGCTGGGTAATTGCCTTCTAGTAGTTTTGTGTTGGACCTGCTTTGGTAAAGACCTTGTTGAAGGCTAATGGCTTAGTCAGCTGTTATGCATATGGTATGCACACACTGCCTTGATGTCTTGGTGTTTAAGAGATGCTTTGACAAAATTTTCTAGCCCTAGCTAGAAAACTTTGGTAGGCAAGCAGGTTAATAGCTCCAAGGAACTGAACAACTGGGAACTGGTTCTTCACAAGAACCGGTTCTCAGTCCAATCCCTAGTTGTCCATAGGGTATTTGGGAAAGATTGTTGCAAGACCAGAAGTTCATTTGTACATATATTACTATGAATTTAGGAGTGGCAAAAAAGTATTTGGGATGGTGTAGAATATATATGACACAGCAAAACTGCTGGAGAGGAAGGATAGTGGATATATTGGACAAAGGACGTTGAATATGGAGCTGCCAGGGAGGAGGAAAAGAAAAAGACCACAAAAAAGAGTCACAGAGAAATGAAAGTGGACATGGAGAAGGTTGATGTGTCAGAGGAAAATGCAAGAGATAGGGTTAGATGTAGGCAGAAGATCCACTGTGCTGACCCCTACATGGACCAGCTGAAAAAAGAAGATGCACTGCACAAACTCATGTTGACTATCATGAACGTATTGACAGATACTTATTTGTTATATTTGGAGTTCAGAAAAGAGAACCTACTGTACATTTGTTATCTTTACTCAAAGGCATATTAATAAAAGTAATAACCAGTGGCAAATATGGGAGTATGTGTGTCTTTACAAGTGAATTTCACAATGAAAAGGTGCAAACTGGTCTGACAAAAACAAATAAAGAAACAAAAAAAAAAAAAAACCCCAAAGAAGCAAGTTAGATGTTTTAGTAGTGAGAGATACTTTGTTTGCCATTTTTAGTGGAAATTGGCATATCAAATCAAAAGGCAGCAGACAGTGCTGGAATCCAAAAGTAAATTTGGCAGCCATTTCAAATACTGTTCCAATTCTTGCTTTGCACAATCACAGAAAATTCATGGTATTGCCACTACCACCGGCATGTCTTTATCATCAGGGCAAAGGTCAGAGAAGAGCTCTAAGTAGTCTACCTCACACCAGCAAGTTCTGCGTCAGGCTTACAGATGGATCGTTTTAAAACTTATTGGACTGATTAAGGAGTTCTTGCTGTGTTTTGTGTGTGTGCATGTGTGTGTGGCTAAAAGATAAGCAACAGCATAGCTGCACTCCCTTAGAGGCCTGTATAATTCAATCTGCAGAACCTTCAGAGAGTGTGTCTGAAACACTGTCTGCTGCTGGATCAAAGAGGGGTAATTGCCTATAGTCAGTGTTTGAACTCACACACACATGAGACAAGGCCTTGTTCTTTTTCCTGTTCACCACACTGAAGGCTCACTTTCTGCCTTCTGACTTAACAGAATGGCTAAGATAAAGTGCCTTTTCTTTGATTCTCGTTTGTGCAAGCATACATATGTGTCTATAAAACCAGTATATCTACCAGTGTTCTTTTCAGAACTCTGTAATTCATTCATTGTAGCCCTGTCTTGTAGTTGTGTTTAAACACATCGCTGTTTCTCACTTTATTTGTGTAAATTGGACTGCTTGAATGCTTTCCAGCATTTATTTATCCACTAGAAATAGCTTTATCAGCGGTGCATGCAGCATCTTTTCTGTAGTGGAAAGCAGGAGAACTAAGTTAATCTTAGTTTTGCAGGCTCATGGAGGCTCCTCGTCCCTGAGACTGGTTCTGCTGGAGGTTTCTTCCTTCCGACTGTCACTAAAGCATTTGCTCATAGGGGGTCATATGATTGTTGGAGTTTTCTCTGTTTTCTTTGTATTGTTGTAGGGTTTTTACCTTAAAATATAACTTCACCTCTTGTCTGGATTACTGTAAAAGCTCTTCATTTAACTCCAGTTAGTACAGAAGTCTGCAGCAAGAGTCATCATCTGGACCAAGTCTACTGACCATACTACACCTATTCTCATCCAGTTTCACTGCTCCCTATTCCTCAACATAATAAATAGAAAATTGTGCTTTTCATCTCAATGATTTGGCACTCCGCTATATCAGAGACCCTTCACCATTGCACCCCTTCCCGTACCCTCCATTTAGCTTCAACTGCTCTGACTACTCCTCACTTCAAACTTAACACCATGGGTGTCCTGGTTTTCAGTCGTGCTGAACCTTGTCTCTGGAACTCATTACCACTACACCTTCATCAGCATGTCTCTTTGTCACAGTCAATGTTTTACATTTTTATTATTATCTTTTAATACTGTTATTGTTGTTTGTGTTGTAAGCTGGCCTTGAGTGTTTTGAAAGACACAAACAAATAAATTGTATTATTATTTTCATGTCACTTTCATGTTTCATGTTTTTTTGTAGATTTGCCTTGTTTTCAGTAAAAGCCTTTCAATTTGTTCAGTTGACAAATTGTTCCATATGCGACCATATGTTCTGGACACTCGGGTAAAGAGAGGGGCTGAGCTGTCAACTGATCACCACCTGGTGGTGAGTTGGATCAGGTGGCGGGGGAGGACGCTGGACAGACCCGGTGCACCTAAACGCGTAGTGAGGGTGTGCTGGGAACGTCTAGCAGAGGCCCCAGTCCGCGAGATCTTCAACGCACACCTCCGGCAGAGCTTCAACAACATTCCGAGGGAGACTGGGGACATTGAGTCCGAATGGACCATGTTCAGCGTCTCCATTGCCGAAGCTGCTGCATTGAGCTGCGGCCGCAAGGTGGTTGGTGCCTGCCGTGGTGGTAATCCCCGAACCAAATGGTGGACACCAGAGGTGAAGGGAGCCACCAGGCTGAAGAAGGAGTCCTATCGGGCTTGGTTAGCCTGTGGGACTCCAGAGGCAGCTGACAGGTATCGACAGGCCAAGCGGAATGCGGCTCGGGCAGTGGCTGAAGCAAAAACTCGGGTGTGGGAGGAGTTCGGAGAGGCCATGGAAAAAGACTTTCGGACTGCCTCGAAGAGATTCTGGCAAACCGTCAGGCGTCTCAGGAGGGGAAAGCGGTGCTCTACCTGCACTGTGTATAGTGCTGGCGGTGCGCTGCTGACGTCGACTGAGAAAATTGTCAGACGGTGGAAGGAATACTTCGAGGACCTCCTTAATCCCACTGACACGTCTTCCGAGGAGGAAGCAGAGTCTGGGGATGAGGGGAATGACCCGCCAATTTCTGGGGTCGAGGTCACTGAGGCAGTTAAACAACTCCTCGGTGGCAGAGCCCCTGGTGTTGATGAGGTCCGCCCCGAGTTCCTGAAGGCTCTGGACGTTGTAGGGCTGTCTTGGTTGACACGCCTCTACAATGTTGCGTGGAGATCAGGGGCAGTACCCCTGGACTGGCAGACCGGGGTGGTGGTCCCCATCTTTAAGAAGGGAGACCGGAGGGTGTGTTCCAACTACAGGGGGATCACACTCCTCAGCCTCCCTGGGAAAGTCTATGCCAGGGTGCTGAAAAGGAGAGTTCGTCCATTAGTCGAACCTCGGATACAGGAGGAACAATGCGGTTTTCGTCCTGGTCGCGGAACACTGGACCAGCTCTTTATCCTCTCGAGGATACTTGAGGGTGCATGGGAGTTTGCCCAACCAGTCTACATGTGTTTTGTGGACTTGGAGAAGGCATTCAACCGTGTCCCTTGGGGTGTCCTGTGGGAGGTGTTGCGGGAGTATGGGGTGTCTGGCCCACTGCTATGGGCCATTCGATCCCTATACAACCGTTGTAAGAGTTTGGTTCGCATTGCCGGCAATAAGTCGGACTCGTTTCCGGTGGGTGATGGGCTCCGCCAGGGCTGCCCTTTATCACCGATTCTGTTCATAATTTTTATGGACAGGATTTCTAGGCGCAGCCAAGTGGCGGGAGGGCTTTCACTTCGGTGGCCTCAGAATCTCATCTCTGCTTTTTGCGGATGATGTGGTTCTGATGGCTTCATCGGGTGGGGGCTTCCAGCTCGCACTGGAACGGTCGCAGCCGAGTGTGAAGCA
>JAQSNX010008553.1:0-24879 GCA_029532605.1 Oreochromis grahami
TTTGGGTCATTTAGTTCTAAAGTTAGATTTCTTTTCCCAATTATTTTTTAGAACTTCATTACTTGCCAGTTTGCTAACTGAAGAGCTGCGCTTTGTGATGTCTCTTGTTTTATTGTTTTAAATTGTGTTTTCCTTTTATCTGTTTCTAGCTGTTTTCGCAAAGTCAGCCAACCACTTGCTTCCAAATGACCCTTATCCAGAAGTATCCGTCAGTGCCTCATCAACAGAAAATAAAGTGGAGACCTACCTCTCAGAGAAAAACGCACACATAAGAAAAGCCGACCCACTTCAGTACTGGGAAGAACATCCTAATCTGTTTCCCTCTATGGCTGCTGTTGCGATCCCAGTGTGCCCCCTGTAGCTCTGTGGACAGTTTTGGATTTGTTTACATCTCACCCCAACCAGTCGCGGCAGATGGCCGCCCCCTCCCTGAGCCTGGTTCTGCCAGAGGTTTCTTCCTGTCAAAAGGGAGTTTTTCCTTCCCACTGTCGCCAAAGTGCTTGCTCATAGGGGGTCATATGATTGTTGGGTTTATCTGTATACATTAATGTTTGTATGCTTTTCATTTATACTTTTGCCTTACTCTTCAGTTCATAATATAAAGTTACTTGAATGGTTTCCTTTTCCTTTTTTATTTTATATTGCTTTGCTATTTACCACAATCTAAATATCATGTTTAAATGTCATACATTATTGTAAATAGTATCTGTACAAAATATAACGGGAAATTTCATAATTTGCATGTGGTATTTTCCCCTTTGACATTAAAATACCTTTGAAATACAAATTGAATACCGCTTAATGGACATCTTTTTTTCTACCACTTTAAACGACTCAAAACTGTAAAATCGAAATTGTAACTTCTCTTGAACACCTGACACTAAAGCATAATTTATTTTCTTTTATATCTATTAACTTATTTTGTAATCATGTAACTGCATCTTTCTCTCATCTCTGTATGCCGCATATAACAGATCACAATACAGCTTACTTTGCTTTAAGTTGAAAATCAGCTGTATTCCATTTCCCTCCTCCTTGTGGTATAAAAAGCAAACTATGCTCATGTTGCATCTTGCTCCCTCTAGTGTTATAAATGGCAACCGGCACTAATTGAACCACATTAAAAGCAAACTACACTCATTGGCAGTAGCATAGGCACACTTAAAATTTCTTCTGAAATTTTCTCTTTCTATTTTATTTTAAAATGCTACCAGCCCCTCTGGGCGAGCCTACTTTACCCACTACGGGGGAGCTACCAGTCCCAGACGAGCTCTATTTTATTTTACGCGTAGTGTCTCAGAGTGTTAATATTCACCTGGTTGCTGCCGGTCTCTCAGGTCTACCTCATCGACCCCCACCGCCGTGGACCACTTATAAGAACGCTGGCCAGAACCCGAATTCACGTCTCTGGACTTTATCCTGTACCTGGACAGGAGCTGTCGACAGACTTCAGCGCGGGCTTCTCACGACGGCAGGGCTCGATGAGGTTTTCCTGTGGGGTCACACAAAAATGCTGTGTCTCATCCGGCTCGAAGGACCAAGAAATGTCAGGAGTTTTCCTGTATTGCAACCCAGGTCGGAATAAAAAGGCTCAGACAGGTTTACGTGTACACGGTCGAGACTCAGGGAGACTCGCACCGCCGCAGTAAAAAGGAAGAGTCTTTATTCAGAGAGCACATACAGGAAGAGAGAAAATAGAACTGCAGGCTTCCTGTGTAACTTCCCCATTTAGGAGTCTGCACAGAGTTGCAGAGTTTAAGCTGAATACTGCAAAGAGCAAACACATTTACATAATGAAACATACTTTTAAGCATAACATAATAAAAATCCCAAAATCCTAAGAAATGTCTTAACACACACATATATATGTATATGTACATATATACATATATATATACATATACATACACATACATATATATATATACACATATATATATATATATATATATATATATATATATATATATATATATATATATATATATATATATACATGCATATATATATATATACATACATATATATATATATATATATATATATATATTAGGGGTGCAACGATACACAAAATTCACGGTTCGGTTCGATACTTTGGTGTCACGGTTCGATATTTTTTCGATACAAAAAAATGTTCATGCTTTTTTAATTTGTCATTTATTAAAATTATAAATATATATTTTAACTCAAAAGTACAGTTTTTAAATTTAACCCTAACCCTAACCCATGTGAGTGTTTTTTATTTTGACAGCGAATGCGCACCTGCGGACCACTTATGTGCACCCCTGGTTATATAGCTCATCATATCGCAGCCACAGAAATTATTTTGTCCATGAAACCATAAAGCTGCACTTTCTTTTTGCCTTATAGTCTGATTTGTCATAACTTTTCCGTTTTGTGGTAAGCTTTTCTTTGGCTGTCACTTCTTCACCCTGACCTGTCTTATTTGGCTCAGCAGAACTAAAATACATATCCTGCTGCTTTTACACACGCACTCACATAACGCTCAGCGATTCTCTGCGCGATCAACCTCTCACATGTTTAAGCTTGCCGCGGGAGATTTCACTTGTCATGTTTGCGTAGTAAGCTAACGATTGATAAGACGATGTCAGAGGAATTGGTGCACAAATTATCGTCACTCACCAATCAGTGCTGTCGCTCTCTATATACAGTTCGCGTGATTGCAAAGTGAAAGCAAAAAAACAAGTGCAAATTCAAACGCGATTTCAATATGTCACATATTGACAGTGGCTCACCGATGCCAATGACATAATTACCCAGCTACATTTCCGAAAGAATGCAAAAGCACTGACATATATTTTTCCTTCCTACGATAGCCCGACGGGCAGGGCAGAGATAGATTTTGGTAGCCCGACTGGAAAAATCGCTAGCCCCGGGACGTCGGGCTAGCGATATTGCGAGCCCTGTATCTGATTGAGGAATCACTCATCTTTGGAAAAGAGAGTTTATTACAGAGAAATGTCTCTTTCCAAAATAAAAGCTATACTATACGCTTCTTCTGGGCTATATTCTCAGCAGCATATTAAACATATCAGGTCCCCATAAGGAGAATCATGTGCTAACGGCTGTCTAAATGACTCGGGTAAAGTTTGTAGCATGCATGCTTGTTGTTTTTGTCTGCTTCCACTTGTCTTTGCACTAGGATGATGTCGGCGTAAATGTGCAGTCATATTCGTTGTGTTCCCACTAGTGCTTTCAGGTTAATCTCGTTGAAATGACCTTAACGCTACAACACGGCAAATCTCCGTTAACGAGCCACCCCTGATCGCCCCGTGCATGGGGCTAGACGGCCAACACGTTAACGAGCTAACTGCGCTAACACACTAGTTCCCACCCATGTAATTGAGCATTGCGTGGCACATCCAACATACTGTTTTACTTTAGTCCATGACGCGCTTACCTTCAGGATCATACGTCACATGAAAACCAAAATAATTCCAAACGCCAGATCTGAATGAGGGTGGGGAGGTTCAATTTGCCATGTTGCAAGGAGAGCTTAACTTCTGTCTTGCTAGCTTGCCCTGCGCTCTGACGATGCTGTCTGTGTTGAGCGCTCAGTGGATCTGCGCTCGACAGTGCAGCCTAGGCGGAGTAGTCGAACGCAGATTCACTGAGCGCTTAACACAGACAGCATCGTCAGAAGGAAAGTTGATAAAATAAATTACAAATTTTGTATTGTTCGATACATATGCGAACCGAACCGAAAGCACTGTATCGAACGGTTCAATATCGATACGAATATCGTTGCACCCCTAATATATATACATACATATATACACATATATATATATATATACATATACAGGAGTCTGTATATCCACACACACACACACATACATACATACATACATACACACACACACACATCCACAATGACTAAGCTTGAAACCTGGACCCCCCGTAGCCGGTTACCAATACTACGTGAAGTACCCTCAGAAGGTCTGCTAGATGATGTTTATGCAGCCAAAAGGGGCAGTACCCTCCATGGAGAAGGAGGCTAGAGGCTAAGATCAAGATAGCACGGAGGGAGGTTAGCCAACTATTGGAGCTGGAGAAAGGTCCGATTTAGAAGGTGCCTAAGAAGTACAGCAAGCTGTCCATACCTGAGGACTTGGAAACTGCCGAGCAACGACTCACAGCCTTGGTCAGCCGCTTGAAGAGGTACACCAGAGAGATAGAAGGCAGGACAATAAACCAGCTGTTCTCCACAGAACCAGCCAAGGTGTACTCTGTTAAGGGAAAAGTCCCAAACAGAAATCTGCCAATTGTAAACAGAAACACAGTGAGACAAAATACTTAAACACATGTACATGGGTGAAGTCTCAAGTGAGAATCACACAGTGTACTTCTTTATTCGTGCATTTATAGTCACTGGTGCCCACACAACAGGGCGGCGTATTTTTGCTCTTCTAAGAAAAATGACTATACAACAGTATGTGGCCATCTTACTGGAACGTTCCGTTCCGGAATGTTAGTGCGTAGGGAGTGAAGATAAGAGTGGTTCAGGTGTATGTGTGTGTGTTGTGAGATTCAGAAGGACGCAGCCCTTCTTCTTGTTAGAGAGCGCAGATAGAAGTGTCCAGCTCTCCTCTTCCTGCTTGTTCAGCTATTATCGCTGTGAGAAAGAATTTATAAAACAGTCTTGTAGTGGACAACAGTCTAAGTCATCAAAAGGTCAACATACAGTATTCTATCATATGCAAACGTATATCATTAAAAGCTTATACTGACTACTAAGTACAATTTTCCATTGACATACTCTCAGTGACAGGGGAACAATATGAGAACAGCACCACCAAGGCTGGAGATGGAAAAATACTGGAAGAGCATATGGGAGAAGGATGTAACCCATAACGGCAATGCTCAGTGGCTAGTGGATCTGAGGGCAGACCACAGCAAACTCCCTGAACAGGGTCCAGTAACCATCACAGTGGCAGACATCCAAGAAAGGGTCTCCAATATGAAGAGTTGGACAGCACTAGAGGGTGTAAAGCCCACTTTACACCCTGTCTCTGTCATTCCCCATTATTAGGAACTTGAACCTTAAATTTAGTGATGGTACTAGGGCTCACTCCAAATAATGTTGCAACTTAGTTACTTAACTCCATTTTTTACGGTGGCCCTGAGAGGCCAAATGGAATGCAACTTAAGAAAACACAAAAACACAATGGAAATAGGAAAAACGAAAACAGAAATAGGAAAAAAGAGATTTCCAAAAGGGCAAGGGAAGTGTTTCTAGGGAGACAATAACCTGACGGGCCAGTTGCAGGAACCAAAATATGCTAAGAATTGCGCTGGGAGACACTTAAAAGAAGTGGAGGATTTAGCGGTTTTGTGAGGAAAGAAAAGATGAAAGGTAAGTGTGTTAGCCTAACTATTAGCCTAAAAATCCGTCATCAGTATTATATGAATCATGAGATTAAAACACGTCGGGTTATTGCCCCCACAGAAACACTTCCCTTGTGCTTTTGGAAATCTGTTTTTTCCTATTCCTGTTTTTGTTTTTTCTATTTCCGTTTCCGTTTTTCTTATTTCCGTTGTGTTTTGTGTGCTTTTGCAGCGTTTTTCTTATTGCTGGTGTTTTCTTCAGTTGCAGTCGAGTTTGGACTCTCAGGACTACATCTATCTATCTATCTATCTATCTATCTATCTATCTATCTATCTATCTATCTATCTATCTATCTATCTATCTATCTATCTATCTATCTATCTATCTATCTATCTATCTATCTATCTATCTATCTATCTATCTATCTATATATAACATAAAATTTGGGAGGTATTATGTAAATGTGATAGTCTTTTCTTTTCCTTACCTGAACAGACAACACCAGCATCCTCACCATGCCCACAGTTATGTGTCCCAAATCCACTGTGTCCACACTCAGTCAGATATCGCTCTTTTCCTGAGCAGCCCACATCATCAAGCCAGATTTGTCCAGTTCCTTGACCGAAACGGGCTGACTGAGTGGCAGTTACTGCTGTGCCACAGCCCAGCTGTCTGCAGACCACCTTAGCATCATTAATGTCCCAGTCATCATCACAGACTGTTCCCCAGGAGCCACTGTGATAGATTTTGATTCTCCCAGTGCACCGAGTGGACCCAGCTAATCTGATCTGGCCAGCTGTGAGACAATTGAAATATGAATAGCATTAGTTCAGTAGCACATATATGGATGGCAAAAGGACTGGACTGTTCTGAAGCAGATCTGGTCTTCTGCACATTATGTATCTCAATGAAATTATATGATTGATGTGTTTTGTTTGTTCCTACCATTTTAAAAGGCCCTTGTACACATTACTAAAATACAATTTAGAAGTGTTTCCATTTAAAGAGAGTTAGTTTAGAGTTAAAAAAAAGTTAATTTAAAAGTTAAAAGTTAATTTAAGCTAGCAAACACATAAAATTAAAAATGGAGTCTTATCCAAGTGATAAAAATGTTCCCACACTGAAAATGCCACATTGAGATGAACAGAATATACTTTTTGGGACATGATCATTATTGTTACTTTGTGGTTCCAAATAGGCATTGTGTCACACAAAGATAGCTATTCAAAGCTCATTTTCAATAGGCAAGCCAATGGCACAACAACATCTTGAAATGACACACTGATCAACAGGACACTGGCTCTTCTGTGAAAAGTAAAACAAACTCTTGTTTGGGACTCCAACAAAGACGACAGCCTACTTGAGTAGTGGGAGCAGAAGATTTTTTGCATGATGTGGCCTCTAGTTGTTAGCCTGAGCTAAAGGGGATGTAGCATTGCAGAAGGAAAACATCAGTGTGACTCGGCCCGGTTTCAGTAAATCATATAATCTTGATGACACCATTAATAGATCAGACTTTATGTCCTACACAGGATTAAGAGATCAGCTTGGTTTGCAGTGAACTCATACATGGAGTATGCACCTTAACTTTTAAAATTCTGCAAAATCACTAAACTATAGTTAATTGCAATATAATAAGCCTCTTAGGTATTTTGTTCTGCACACACCTGGCTTTATCCAGTTCATTGTTTTGTACTACTGACTTCTGTTTTGTATGTCCTGAAGTAAAATTGATTTAATTACCAAAATAATTATTATTTATTTATTTATTTATTTATTTATTATTTTTTTTAATAAACACTGGCAGGCTTACTATGCATCTTCATAAAATTAGACTTGGATGTACTAAAGCAGCACAGTAAGAACAAATTGTATTATCACTGACAAAGTAACTCTTAAATATTACTAATTGTACTTATTTGTGTGTTAAACTTCAAGCAACTAGTGAAGTTAGATAATAAATGCCTTTCTCACCTGAACAAATGACACCAGCGTCCTCACCATGTCCACAGTTGTGTGCCCCAAATCCATTGTGTCCACACTCTGTTAGAGAACTTTCACTTCCTGAACAGGCCACATTATCAAGCCAGATTTGTCCATGTCCTTCACCAAAATGAGCCACTGCAGGGGCCTCCAGTGCTATCCCACAGTTCAGCTGCTTACACACCACCTGAACATCATTCATGTCCCATCCATCATCACAGACTGTTCCCCATGCACTGTTGTAATAAATTTCAGCTCTTCCAGAGCACCGATTTGGTCCAACCAATCTCACTTGAACATCTACCATGCATAAAATAATTTAATATTGAATACAAATCTAAAAATGTACTAATAAATATCAAACATTTGAATGAACTAAGCTGCAGCCAGTCAAGTCATATACATTTAAGGTACAATTTAGAACCTAGCCCCACATTTTGAAAAAAACAAAAGCAAAAATTACTTTTAGGGTATGGTATAGAGTTAGGGTTAGGTTTAGGGACCATGATGAGAATGATATACTTCTGTGCTATTGTTCTGAGCTCTTTTCTAGCATTGACACTTGATAAACATTTGCACAACTTTTTTCTCCTTTATAAACTTCAGGGGCCCTTTATTACCACCAAACTTGGAAGTTATTGCTTTGACCTTTTTTCTTGGACACTATATAAATAGCATACTCATTTCTTTTCCTTACCTGAACAGACAACACCAGCATCCCCACTGTGCCCACAGTTATGTGTCCCAAATCCATTGTGCTGACACTCAGTCAGATAATGCTCACTTCCTGAGCAGCCCACATTATCAAGGCAGATATGTCCACTGCCTTGACCAAAGTGAGCAGATGAAGTGGCCTCCACTGCTGCCCCACAGCCCAACTGTCTGCAGACCACCTGAGCATCATGAATGTTCCAGTCATCATCACAGACTGTTCCCCAGGAGCCATTGTAATAGATTTCAACTCTTCCAGGGCATGACTTAGACGATCCAGTTAATCTGATCTGACCATCTGGCAGAGATATATCACACAGTATCCAAAATGTGAATATTTCACAAGGATTAAGAACAGAAATAGTGCTTGTTAGGTAGGAGAATAAACCAACCTGCAGCAGGTGAAGATGACATCAAGAAAAAAGACACTAGAGGTCAGAACAAAGAAAAACAGGTGTCATTCCATACATGTCAAATGTATTGAAACTGAAAAGAATTACATACTGTATTCTGCACTTATACAATACTGTAGTATTTATATTAATTGCAAAATTATTTTATGCTTTGAACTGAAAGAAGAAAAAATAGAGATACAATAGATGTCTTGATTTATTTCTTTTATTACATAAATGGGTGTGCTCTCAGCTGAACTGTTTGAACTTCAGCACCAATACTGGAAACATAAGCAGAACTCTAACAGACTGATAACAGACTTACTTTTAAATTATGATATGTGGATATGAGAATGAACACAGACCTGCAGCATTTTGACCCTTTTACACACAAACACAAATGTCTAACTCACCTAAAAGCAGCTTCTCTACATAACCGCACATCCTGGTGAAAATGCCCAGAAGAGTCACACACAGACGCTGTAAGACAGCAACAGGTTTGCTGCTTTTCTGTTTTCTGACAAAATCTTTCACATACACCCATTTTTGATACATTTACGTTACAGTAAGTTCTGCCGGAAGTGAGTTAACATCACACAAGTTAACATTTACTTCTGATAGTTTTTTTTGAAGCTATATACACAGTGATGCACATATAAGAAAAAAGGAAGTGACTATCTGAATGTGTTTGTATATTATAACAATAACAGCATATTAATGGGTTTGTATCTCATACTGAGATGCAGAGTTTTACTAACTCATTCTCTAAGGATGTTATCTGTGCTGTATCATCACCTGATGCAGTATCATCATGTAAACCAAGCTAATAGAAAAAAGACACTTTAGACCTGAAACTTGGGAGATTTTTTCTTAGTGTGAAAGTAATGTGGGAGTAGTTTCTGTATTCAGTTGTGTGCTGCAAACAGGAACTGACAATAGCTATGGTTCCAATTTGCCACAATGTGAAAAAGCTTGAAACTGGGCTTAAAACAGAATATTAGTATCTACTAGTAACAGCCTTAGATGAGTTTTCATGAGGTCTTGCTGTCCTGATGGATTATTTTTTTCTATCCTTTGATTTGCATTCACCTATGTCTGTTTGCTGATGTTGACATATCTACATTAAAAATGTAGGTATTTTTCCATGCATCCATTCATTTTCTACCACCTTTCTAGGCAAAGGTGGAGGGGCAGCAGTCGAAGCAGAAATACATTAACTCTGCCAACCTCCACCTTTCCTTGTTATGGAGGAAGCTGGGTGTACTGTGCAGAATAGTTGGGGCTCAAACATAGAGTGCTCTATAAGCTTTGGCACCTGTTTTATATTTATGAAGATTTTTGTACGTGCATTAGCAGCTGCATGCACACAGTACACCCGAGCACCTTATAGCTCCACATAACATTCACTACAAATTGGACAATAATAACTACAACCCTACAGAGATCTGGCACCTGCACAAGAGAGGTCTCATCATCCCCTTACTGAGAGAAAGAGGAGGTCCCAAGTAAAACTAGAAGCTAAGCAGGCCATTGCAAGTTTTATTTTCACCAAAACCTGGTCATCAACATGAATGAGCTACAAATGTGAATGACTCGGAACATGACGAAAAACAGTAGCATAAGAGTCCAAAACAAAAAACTAGCAGTTCAGGGGGCTGACTGTGTGGCCAGCAGTCTAGACGGAGGAGTTCAGACGAAGACTCCGACAGGACCGGAGGCCGACACCAGTGGAAATGGGGACCCTTGAACAGAACAGGACCAGGCGGTGCAGAAACCTGGTGCTGGTGGAACAGGACTAAGAGGTGCAGAGATCTCTGGCGGAGAAGGAGCAGGACCAGGCTGCGCAGGGCACACAACAGGCTCTGGTTGCCTGTGCAGAGCTCACACAGAATACATATATAAACAGAGGGATCACAACTATAAACCAAAACTAGGAACAAAATCCCGAATTTCAGAATTTCAAATAAACTAGAATCAAAGTCCAAACTAGGGCTGTAAACGTTAATGCGATTAACGCAATTGAAATTTATAACACATTTAACCCATCTGGAGCGCAGAATGAACAAACTGCCAGATATGCTTTGACAGAGACATTTCAGGGATTTTGAGTCATGCGCTCCAGATGGGTTAATTGCATTTAAAATTTTAATCGTGTAAATTGTGACGACGGATTAATCCGCGTCAATGAGTTAACATTGACAACCCTAGTCCAAACACAAATGCTGGGTTAAACACCCAGGACCGTGACACTTTGCCAGAATAATAACGTTCTCCTGGAGTCCTACCTCATGTGACAAATATGGCCAATGTGATTGGCTGTGCCTTTCAGGGAGCTCTGTTTAGTTTTAGCAGCGGCAACCCTGCGCTGCGAGGACCTGCAGGGAGGAGAGGAGGATGGGAGCAAAAAAGGAAGAACCTGGATATAAGAAAGTATTTTTCAAAGAAACCTGTAAGTCACTTAAAGTCAAGTTCACTCATAAAATGTGCCCGTCATAATAACGTTACAGGCTATGCCAGGCCATACATGCCAACCCTTCCGATTTTTCCGTGAGAATCCCAAAAATCTCCCGTCCAATTTCACAGTTGCTCATTTCTGGTCTTAAACACAGAAAGGTAAAGTGACAATTTGCAGAATACTCTTGTAAAATTAATTTACAAGAGTAAATTGTCTTGTGAATTAGTGTATTAGTTTGTGATTACTCACTGTCAATTATTCAGGATGAGTCTGATGAGCCAGATCTGAGATGGGACAGCACTGTCATCTTTCAGAGTCACTTTGTGGAGGTATTCCAAGAGTTGCTGAGGAAGTAATTGGTAATGTTTGGAGTGATCTATGCACTACACCTACTACAACAATCATCCCAAAGGACTCTGAACAACACTGTATTCATTCAGAGTAGACTAGTCTGGAAGCTGATAAACTGTTCCCAACTTAGAGAGTGTTATTGGTGGATAGGGATGGGTATTGATAAGATTTTCACGATTCCGATTCCATTTTCGATTCTGTATAACGATTCGATTCTTTATCGATTCTTATTTTTTTAAAAAGAGAACACTAAGGTCGATTAGCTTAGAACTTTGTTTTATATCTTCTCTTTGAACAAGATAGAAATTTAGGAGTAACATGGCCTTACGAACCCAACAGTGAGATCTTAAGAGATCCACAGCCTACGACTCTTCAATGGGGTGTCACAGGGTCCCCGGGGAAAATTGTAAACGTAAAATAATAAAATAAATATTCTTCTGTAGCAATAACAAAGTATAACATGAATTATTCTGTAGCAATTACACAAGAATATCCAGTAATGTCCCTGCCTACAATTACACACAGTCACTTACCGAAAATCGGGGGCATCTGCTGTGGCAAATGGGTGCAAGCCTTTGACCACAAACTTAGTCACTGCTCGGTGAAATTCGTCTATCCTGGCCTGAAAGGAGACGCTACCGGTAGGCTGCAGCGAGAACTGCCAGCCAGACTCTGTCTCTCATCATGGTCACCTAAATGCAGCGCACAGTAATGGCAGGTTTTGTAATAAGGCAGATCGCGCTAACATAATATGCACTGTTAGCTGATTATTTACCTGCCGTATTAACAGGAGAGGATGTGCAAACGTTACCGCTGCTGCTGGGTTGAGATTCACGAGTCCGGAGCGGAATTAAAAACACGACATTCATTTAAGGTTATCGTGTGACGTCATTCGGGGCGACTGGAATCGATAAGGGAATCGTTTGCAAAAATGGGAAAACAATTCCAAGGAATTGAAACAGTGGGCCAATATTATATTTTTTGAACTGAGGAAATTTACTTAAGCTTTTAAATTTAGCTGTACTCGATACTATTGAGGCAATCAATTTTTTTACATTTTGTGTGACTTTAAGTGCTATTTACTGAATATTTTTTATTTAATTATTAAACATTTTAGTTTTATTTTAGTCAAAAGGTAAATGTAAAACACAATCAAAATACTGAAGTGCTGATAAATGTTTAAGTTCATCAACTTAAAAAATTAAGGAAATCAGTTGCCTTAATTTTCTTTGGGTTTACAGTGCACACAGTAGTGAATGTCTTTCTCCAAACCATCAATGTGGCTTTCAGATCCCATTCCTACAAGACTGCTCAAAAAGTTTCACCCCTAATTAATGCTTCAATGTTAAATATGATTATTCTAGCTCAATTTAAAGAGTATGCACTACTGGTTTTTAAGATGGTGATAATTAAACCTTCACTTTAAAAGCCCTCTCTTGATCCAACTGTCTTTCGAATTACAGACCAAAGCGTAACCTTCTTTTTTATTTCAGAAACTTTTGAAAGAGTTGTTGTCAGACAGTTTAGTAATCATTTAGCCTGGTTCTTATATAGCGATTTTCAACTCAAAGTGCCTTATGCAACATGCCTCATTCAGCTATTTACTTGTTCAGCATTTTGCCCAAGGACATTTTGGCATGCAGACTGGAACAGCCATGGATTCAGCCACCGGTCTTCCAATTAGTGGATAACCTACTCTACCTCCTGAGTTACCCCACACAAAGAAATGGTTGATCTGAAGAGTATCAGTCAAGATTTAAAATGGGTCACAGTACAGAAACAGCACTAGTAAAAGTAAGGAAGGCACTTCTTATGACCTCTGACAGCCGACTCATCTCAGTACATGCAGCTGTTTGATGTATCTATATGACCAGATATACATATTCATGTCTGCTAACTTCTTCTTTCTTCGAAATAAAAACATGACACGTCCCCACACACACACGCCTTTGGAGCAGAAGATCGGAAGTTCGATTCCTGCCTGGGGCGTCTGTATCCAGTAAGGGTCCTAAGGCTAGACCCCCTATGCTAAAGTAAACCTACCGCAGACATGAGCGAGACAGATAAATATGAAGGCATGCCGGCTCGGACGTCGCCCGGATCAACAAGGTGTTGAGGAACCAGGGCACCCTGACGACAAGTGGGCTACTGGAACAAGAAGGCATCAGTGGGCAAGAGACGAAAACAGGGCGTTGTTGGAATGCTACTACACAAGTAACCCTGGCGGAAGAGGTTACATGAATAGGATGAGGGACCTATGGATTCTTCGATACCCAACATCCACAATGACGGCGAAACAACTAGTAGCTCAGTGTTCCAACATTCGAAACAAGGGACTGCTCTCACAGCTAGAGATTGACGAGGTACAACATAAATGCTACGGCAAGGAGGAGTCAGGACGCCAGGTCAGGGGGGAGATATCATCACCCCCACCCGAGATTGGGTACATAGCCCCAAGTGCCATAGGAGAAGGATCGTTGAGTGCGAGAGGAACTGACCTGAAAGATAGGATCATGGCCAAGCTTGAAACCTGGACCCCCCGTAGCCGGTTACCAAGATTACTCAGAAGGTCTGCTAGCACTACAACCACGATTACCGACACTAACAAGCTGATCTACACTACGGCAGCAGTGATCAGTGAGATGCTTGGCTACAAGTTGAACAGCCACAAGGGGCAGTACCCTCCATGGAGAAGGAGGCAAGATCAAAGTAGCACGAAGGGAGGTTAGCCAACTAACGGAGTTGCAGAAAGGCACGACAAAGAAGGTGCATAAGAAATACAGCAAGCTGTCCATACCTGAGGCCTTGGAAACTGCCAAGCAACGACTCACAGCCTTGGCCAGCCGCTTGAGGAGGTACACCAGAGAGATAGAAGGCAGGAGAATAAACCAGCTGTTCTCCACAGAACCAGCAAAGGTGTACTCTTAGTGGCAAGGGAACAATAACAGAACAGCACCACCAAGGCTGGAGACGGAGCAATACTGGAAGAGCATATGGGAGAAGGACGCAACCCATAACGGCAATGCTCAGTGGCTAGTGGATCTGAGGGCAGACCATAGCGACCTCCCTGAACAGGGTCCAGTAACCATCACAATGGCAGACATCCAAGAAAGGGTCTCCAGTATGAAGAGTTGGACAGCACCAGGGCCCAACATGGAACGAGAGACACCCGGAATGGCTAACCGAAGGTCGGACGGTCCTGATCCCCAAGGACCCCAAGAAGGGACCGGTCCCATCCAACTACCGACCAATAACCTGCCTCAGTACTACATGGAAGCTCCTGTCAGGCATCATATCGGTATGCCAAGAGTGAACGAGACATCGATTCACTGATCCACACTACCAGGCTATACAGCAATGACATTGGAATGTCATTCGGACTGGAGAAGTGTAGTCGGATGGTAACAAAGAGAGGGAAGGTAGTCAGAACTGAGGGGATTGAACTACCAGAAGGCAACATTGCAGACATAGAGGTTACAAGTACCTGGGGATCCCGCAGGCGAATGGGAACCATGAAGAGGCCGCTAGGAAAGCTGCAACCACCAAGTACCTGCAGAGGGTCAGGCAAGTCCTGAGGAGTCAGCTGAACGGTAAGAACAAGATCCGGGCCATCAACACCTACGCCCTGCCCGTGATCAGGTACCCTGCTGGGGTAATAGGCTGGCCAAAGGAGGAGATAGAAGCCACTGACATCAAGACAAGAAAGCTCCTTACCATGCATGGAGGGTTTCATCCCAAGTCTAGCACCCTGAGGTTGTACGCTAAGCGGAAGGAAGGGGGCCGGGGACTGGTGAGTGTCAGCACCACAGTCCAGGATGAGACAAGAAACATCCACGAATACATCACGAAAATGGCCCCAACTGACAGTGTGCTCAGTGAATACCTCAGGCAACAGAAACCCAAGAAAGAGGAGGAAGGCGAGGAACCATCATGGAAGGATCCCGGGAACAACATCGGAGATCTCTGTCCAGAAGAGCGCAGTCCTGGGAACAGCTAAGATACTGCGCAGGACCCTCAAGCTCCCAGGCCTCTGGTAGAGGACCCGAGCTTGAAGGATAAACCTTTTTTTTTTTATATGTATATATATATATGTATTATATATATAAATGTATATGTATTATATATATATATATATGTGTGTATCATATATGTGTGTGTGTGTGTGTGTGTGTGTGTGTGTGTGTGTGTGTGTGTGTGTGTGTATGTATGTATGTATATACATATATGACCACCTAGGGGCCATCACCAGCTCCTTCTGTCTTATATCTGTCTATCAATATACATAAGAGAAAGTCACTGTGCAATGCAAACATGTACAGCTTTAAATCTGTCTTGTAGAAAAGATACTGAAAACAACTGAGCATATAACACAGTTGATCAGCATAGAAATGATATTAGGAAGGTTAGAATCTTAGGGTTTGTTTCTTGCCATTTTGGGTAAAGTAACCCTTTAAATGGAGTTTACACTTATTTAGTAAATCAAAAAAAGTCTAAGATGAAAATAATAGCCCCCCCCCTTTAAAAAAGCTATAAGCCAAAAAGAAATCTAAACACAATTGTTTCATTAGTTTATTAATAATTTCCTAAATAGTTGACATTCTTTATGTGTGTAATGAGATTTAAGCATTTCTATATTTTGGCAGTAGTCTTTATTTAAATTTGGAGTAAAGCTGAATAACATCCATGTGCACAGTAATGACACAATGATTAAAACCACAAATAATGAGGTTACATTTAAATTTTGCAACAATGATGATGATGATGATGATGAAAATGATTATTATTTGCTATAATAAGTGCATCAACTTACACATCACTTGTTATTAGAATAAAGTATAAAATAGATAATTGCTATGTGGAGCTCAGGACTCTTCAACCTGAGGACAGCTACCGAGTGTAACTAATGCAACTGTGCGTGACCACTCACCTCACTTAGTTATATAAAAGTAAAGTGTGATTTACTGGAACTATCCTCTGTGTGTGTGACTGGAATAACTGAATAATTAATACATTTAGCGTTACTGTGTTACATGCCAAAATGTACACAGCTCACAAATGTACACATATATCTACTGTCTGAATCTGCAGGTGTTAAATTCAAACAGCTGGAAGCAACCAACACAAATCTATATCCTATTGATGATTTATCAGACCATGAGGCACACAGATCTCTCTGACAAATCAAACACATAAACTGTAGTTACTAAAACTTTGAATTTTAGGCAAAACGTGAACAACTATAAAAATAAACGTACAAATAATCAAAGTTAGTATTTGATAATTGTATCAATACTTGGTACACATGTCTCATTGGCATTTTAATTTAGAAAGAATAATCAATTATCATTACATTTAAACACTGAGTCCTATGATAGAACAGTGACCTATGACCTTGACCTGCGATAATGATTAATAATGCAAATACTGAGACTTTAAGTCTCAGTTTTTGCTGAGTGTTTCATAATTATTTATAAACTAAGAAATCTTTTTCTAAGCAACACAGAGAGCAAATTTGGGCTGATAATGACTGAATTATTAAAAGTATTATCGTGCTGTGGTATTTATTCTGTTTTTGAACACACAGTCACACTTATAAACAATTTAAAGGGACCTTTCAGCTCCCCCACCTTCTACTCCAACTGAAAAGAAAAAGTTGGCAGCCCTTTCATTTTCTTTTTCACTCTTGATCATGATCCTCTTCACACACAACTCTCTCCATACACTGTTCTTGATCCACCTTCTTCGTTGTGTTGTTCTGCTTAAAGCTGATATAATGCGGCTCTTCCTCACCATCAGTGGTGTAATTGTTTGAAATAACTGCAACACAAACAGAATATCATACGTCAGCAAGCTGAAATACTTTCTCAGTTCATCTTTTATTGTAATTTACTGTAACTCTGTGCGCACACACTTTGAAAATGGACAAGGTCTTCAGACTTCTCCACTTGTCTCCTTCTCCTGCAGACCAGAAAGACCACAGGCAAGACCAGCAGAAGCAGCAATAAGGTTGCTGAGACTGAGACAAGCATGGTCATACCCACTACAAATGAAAAACATGAGAAAAACATGGATTTTGTGTTATTTAACATACAGTATAAATGTTTTCCTCAGATATTAAATGCTTTTTATTACCACTGTCTGAGTGGAGTGTATCCTAACTTCCCTCGTCTTCCTTGACAGCACTTGCCTCTCACAGTCTGTACACTGATTTCTATGTGAAGGATTGGTCAGGCCACAGGATATGATTTAAAACGCTCTCTCCCAATTGTGTTGCCTAAGTGACTCTCTTGTAGTTTCAGGGTCAACAATGAATAACCACAGAACACAAACAACTGGCTGTTAGCACAACACAAATGACAAAGAAAAAAAAGAAAAAAACACAGCTATTGACTGAGACAGTTTTTTGCTAGTGAAAAAAAAAACGGAAATAATCACATTAAAGTAAGTAAACCCGTAACCGTGGCCATAAACAGATAAGTCAGTGCTAGCCAGAAGAAAGACCATCCAACAAAGATCGTTCTGGTAACTTAACTGGCCATTTTCAATTCATTTTATCAGCTGAAGTAACAACTAAGCAGATTTTTTGTGGTGCTGATGAGTTAGCCAGCTAATCACATCTTTTTTGCTAACTTTATCATCAGCAAAAGGTTAGCACCATATTACTGACATATACAGCATGTATATAGCATTAGCTGCTTTGTAACGTCCAAGTTAACTTATTATTATTACGCTATGTTTAACTGATACTAACCCATACAGTCAACTCCCACCAGTTTGCATAACATCAAGTACATGTCACCAAGCAATATAACAGTGAGGAATGTCTTGTGTATGTCTCATCCCTGTTTTGGGAGTTCTCATAAAAATGCATGTTAGGCGGCACTTCACCTAACAGCCACAGGTGTCATTAATAATAATGGTTTTCTGAGGATGCCCAAAGCTCATTGGACACCCAGAGATATATTTGTTTTTCAGGGTAATTTTCAAACCAATCATAGGTCTTACTTAAGTACAGCTTCAATCCAGCCTTCTTAATGGTGACACTCATTGCTGTGAAGGTTGAGGTGAATGTCCTCGAGACGACTACGACCTCATACACACAGCTATAGTTGCCCTGGTGTTCATAGTCAGCTTCAGGAAAACTAAAGGAGGCTGAGTTATTGATAGCTGGCTTGGTCTCGGTGATGTTGGAGCCTGAGAAGATGAGAGAGAAAACCCCTCCAGGAAAGTGGGAGGAAATGGAGCAGGTGAAGACAAAGTCGTCACCTCTGATGACCTCTGCACCTTCAGGACCACAGACCAGCCCGGTGTTAGGAGATGTCAGGCAGATGCTGGGCTGCTGCAGTGTCACTGGCCAAAAGAGAGACAGAGTAAACACAATTTAGGGTAGATTAAAGATTCTGTAGTGAACTGTAGTGAAGCTGATAATTCTGAGTTATAAGATTGGGGAAACCTGCAGTCAGCTGAGACTGAAGAAGTCACTTGGATGAGTGACGAAACGTTTCTCCCACAAAACGCTACGTCCAGATGAACAGAATCAACTTTTGGAAATTCTGAGTTATATTTTGTAGGAAATGTTTATTAAAAAATTCAATTGAAAAATTCAAATCCATCTATTTTTGCAAATAGATTAAATGGACATGTTGGATCAATTATTCATTCGGATCAAACTGGGTTTGTCCCCCAGAGGTTTTCTTTCTTTAATGTTCGAAGATTGATGAACATTATGTATCATAGGCATTGGGGGGGCTTCCAAGATCGCAGTACTGAGCTTAGATGCTGAAAAGGCGTTTGACCAGGTCGAGTGGGCCTATATGCTTCGGGTACTGGAGAAGTTTGGTTTTGGCGAATAGTTTATATCATGGGTTGATATGATATATCGGCATCCCTCTTCTTCCATTCTTACTAACCAAGATAGATCAGCACCCCCCTTTTTTTTTTACACCACGGGACACACGACAAGGCTGCCCTTTGAGCCCTTTGCTCTTCGCAATTGCTATTGAACTTCTCTCAGAAGGCATTAGGAATGAGCCCTCCATTGACCCTGTCCAACTGGGGAATATCAAGCAGTACATTTCTTTATATGCGGATGATGTCAAATCCTGAGCCATCTGTTCCTGTACTATTGGATCTGGTGAGGTCATTTGGGGAAATCTCAGGTTATACAATTAACTGGCAGAAGAGTGAGTTTGTGGCTTTAACTGCAAATTTGGATGTTGACTTTTTGAAAACTCTGCCTTTTAAAATTACAGACTGATTGAAATACCTGGGTGTTATTTTGCCTAAGGATCCTAAATTGATCTTTAAGTTGAATTATTTTGAACAAGTTGAAAAACTGAAAAAGGACATTGAGAAATGGAGGGCTCTCCCTATTTCCATGGTAGTTTGCATTAATGTAAACAAAATGGTATCTCTCCCTAAATTCTTGTATCTATTTTTAAACTTACCTTAAACTTATCTTCTTGAATAAGCAATTTTTCAAACTGATTGACTCAGTAGTATTACCATTTGTTTGGGGCTTTAAAACTCACAGGATATCAAAAGTTCACCTATGTAAGTCTAAACTTGAGGGTGGATTTGGTGTGCCACGTTTTCAGTTGAGTGGTGGGGTTGAGAATAGTTCCCTTCCTGCTCTTCTTTTTTCGTCTTCTAATCCGCAAACCAAGGTCAATAATTTTATAGTTTCGAACTGCGTTAAAATCTTTAGTCAGATCAAAAAAGGTTGTGCTCTACCAGATACTTCGATCCATACTCCACTATATTGTAATCATGCATTTCCACCCTCATGTTTAGATGTCTCTTTTGAGGTTTGGACACAGAAAGGTATACTTACTCTCAAAGACTTACATATTGACAGGCAATCTGCATCATTTACCCAGTTGCAGAACAAGTTCTCTCTCCCTGCATCACATTTTTTACCATTATTTACAGATAAGAAACTATGTTCGTCAGAGTATCCTCAACTTTCCATCTCTTCCGGAAGAGGGGCCAATTTTTACACTCCTTCTGAGTTCCCTGGATTCTAAAAAGTTGGTTGGTTGAAAGTGCTTCACAGACTTCTTCAGAGGTATTGTAGGTGAAGCTATAAAAACATAAAAAGTCAACACCCCTCTGATTTTTAGCACTACTCTCAAAGTAGTCTACAGTGGAATTTTGTACTTTGCTTGTGTATTTATTTTTCTGGTAGCTTTGTACTTTTAATCCTTACATTTTCAAAACACACATTACTTTATGTGCAACAGTATCAATTATAGTGTTTACATTTTTGGGGGTTAAAGTGGGCTAGAATGAGTGCAGGTGCCTGTAAATTACGTAAGTGAAGTCACTGTACTTTAGCATCTAGCTAGCTAGCTAAAGAAGAGGAGCAAGCATTTTGGGAGTAATGCTTTTTAATTGGCAGGTAATTCCAAATGCAACATTTTTATCAGCTCAAGATCAACAGATACACAAAGGTAAGGACTGTGACACTAAATTAACTGCAAATTTAAGCTTACATTTAATATCATAAGTTTAATTACATATGGGATTTCTATACGATGTGTTCTGATAAATTTTCTTATTGTGAAACATCCTGCAAAAACCCCCCCAAAAACTAAGCTATAGTAACTTTGTGTTATTTCAATGTTGCATAAAAATATTGGGTAGTTTTGTCCAGGATAAACAGGTCAGCTTGTTGTACTGTGTTGGGCTTGTCCATAGTGGTTGTGGTGCTCATGGTTTGTAAAGGAAATTAATCTGCATTAAAGCTGATGATGCTTAGATCTAAATTCTACCTTTGCACCAATTGTATACAGCCTAGTATAAACATAATATACAGTATATGGTTAGTTTAGGAAACGGAAATGTTCAATTTCAATTTTCATTTTTAATTTTATTTATACAGCGCCAAATCACAACAACAACATGCTTTATATTGTAATGTAGATGTGAAAGATCTGCTCATATCTTGTTGAATTCAGTTGTGCAAATCCACAAAGAGCCGGTCAGTTGATAACTGACCTGCTCTACATTAAGAAAATCTATTGGAGCTCGCATTAATTATTATTAAATGATTATGAGTTATGATTCTACAACTGATCTTAGGGTTTCCCCACCATTCACACTGGTGAATCCCACTTTAACCCTTGACCCTACTGATTTCCCTGTTTAGTTGTGGAGGCAAAGTTACCTTCTACATTATAGACAACAGAAAATAGAGCTTTTTTTATTATTTTATTATGATATTAATATAGCAATGCCATCTTTTTTATGCAAAAGTACTGGAGGATTTTTAACCCTAACCCTGTTTTGTTAGGAGAGATGACATCGATCCCACTTTGGATGGAGCAGCTCTCCCATCTCACTCATTTCATGGAAATCTGGCCAAATTTGTTAAACCCCACAAAATGTGACTATCCAGAGAAGCAGAGTTGCAGTCTTACATGCCTCTGCACCTTCTCTCCTCCTGTTGTCTCCCTAAAATCTCATCCCCTTAGAGACTGTGTCTCAAACAAACTAAAAATCGCCAAAAAAATATGACTTAAACATGAAAAATCACAAAGAAAGAACAATACAGTGTCCACTTTAACACCAAAGAGTAAAACAGTGAAATGCAGATTATTAAAAACTTAGGTCTCTCTCTTCCAAGTCCTTGTTAGTAAATGAATTAATAATTGATCAACAAATCGATTTAGTCTGCTTACAGAAACCTGGTTGCAGCAGGATGATTATGTTAGTTTAAATGAATCAATTCCCCCAAGTCATTCTAATTATCAGAATCCTCAAAGGAGGGGTGGTGTGGCAGCAATTTTCCACACCAGCTTATCAATCAACCAAAGACCCAGAGAGTATTTTAATCCATTTGAAAGCCTGATGCTTAGCCTTGTCCACCCTAGTTGGAAAACTCTAGATAGATAGATGATAACTCTTATTCGTTATCATCTGCACCCGGACCTTACACAGACGTCATACGTTTTATCTGATTTATTGTTCAATTTAGTTAAAATAATTATTGTGGGTGATTTTAACATCCATGTAGAGGCTAGAAATAACAGTTCAACACAGCATTTATTCTTTTATTAGGTTTCTCTCAAAATGTAAAAGAACCCACTCACCGCTTTAATAACACTCTAGATCTTGTTCTAACATATGGCATAGAAACTGCCCAGAGTGGAGGTAAGTGACGGAAGTGACGGACAAGGTAAGGGACTCATGTTGTAACTCACGTCAGACGCCGGAGATTTTGGCGGAAAATTAAAGCGAATGGTAGTTTAGATTTCCTTTAAGCTTCAATCTTACCAAATACATTTATCAATTGTCTTACAACTAACGTTATTTGTCTAAATAATCTCCAACACCCTGGAGAACAACGGGGAGAGTTTAGAGGCTCTCCAAGATTATATTGATCAGTGCTTTCAGGATCTAGTGATGAAGAAGGCCCAGTGTGCAGTTTCCCCGGCCAAACCTGAGACGCCATCGTCGAAAAGACTTGGCCCGGCAGATTCCCCCGGCACAACATCGCCAGCCGGCAAAGATATTGCCGACATACTGGAGTCAATCGACAAGCGATTGTCCACTTTCGACGCAAGGCTGTCCTTGGTGGAGCTTCTTCACCGGGAATTTAAATGCTTACGAGAATCACTGGAGTTCAGCCAGCAGCAGGTGGAAACGCTCGCTGCTGAAAATGCCACGCTAAGGGAGTCGGTGAAATGTCTCACAGACAATGTTACTGAGCTAAATAGAGAAAAATAAAAAAATAAAAGAAACAGTTATTGATCTACAAGCCCGTAGCATGCGGGATAATCTGGTATTTTCTGGTATTCCAGAAGCCGCTGGAGAGGACGTGGAGACCACGGTAAAAAGCTTCATCAAAACCCACCTGAAGCTGCTGGAGGACACGGTGAAGAACATCGTCTTCGATAGGGTGCATCGTCTCGGCCCTATTCGACCTGCGGCTGGGAGACCACGTCCTATCGTGGCCAAATTCGGCCACTTCAAACAAAAGGAACAGGTGAAAAGCCGCGGCAGGGAATTAAAAGGAACGGACTTCAGCGTGAACGATCAGTTCCCCAAAGAGATCCTGGAACGACGCAGGGTCCTCTTCCCAATCCGACGCGGCTTCATCCAGAAGGGCTCCCGCGCTGTCATCGCTGTGGACCGGCTGTACGTGGACGGACAGCTCCACCGCGACCCCGACATCACTCCGTGGCTGTATTAACTTCACACCAGATAAGAATCCGCTATACCCTTTCCCCATCCACTCACACTAATTTGCATTAACATCTGTCTACAAACCGGATTCCAAAAAAGTTGGGACACTAAACAAATTGTGAATAAAAACTGAATGCAATGATGTGGAGATGGCAAATGTCAATATTTTATTTGTAATAGAACGTAGGTGACAGATCAAAGTTTATTCCGAGAAAATGTATCATTTTAAAGGAAAAATATGTTGATTCAAAATTTCACAGTGTCAACAAATCCCAAAAAAGTTGGGACAAGTAGCAATAAGAGGCTGGAAAAAGTAAATGTGAGCATAACGAAGAGCTGGAAGACCAATTAACACTAATTAGGTTAATTGGCAACATGATTGGGTATAAAAGAGCTTCTCAGAGCGGCAGTGTCCCTCAGAAGCCAAGATGGGTAGAGGATCACCAATTCCCACAATGTTGCAGAAAGATAGTGGAGCAATATCAGAAAGGTGTTACCCAGCGAAAAATTGCAAAGACTTTGCAGTTATCATCATCAACTGTGCATAACATCATCCGAAGATTCAGAGAATCTAAAAACAATCTCTGTGCGTAAGGGTCAAGGGCGTAAACCCATACTGGACGCCCGTGATCTCCAGGCCCTTAAACGACACTGCACCACAAACAGGAATGCTACTGTAAAGGAAATCACAGAATGGGCTCAGGAATACTTCCAGAAACCATTGTCAGTGAACACAATCCACCGTGCCATCCGCCGTTGCCAGCTGAAACTCTACAGTGCAAAGAAGAAGCCATTTCTAAGCAAGATCCACAAGCTCAGGCGTTTTCACTGGGCCAGGGATCATGTAAAATGGAGCGTGGCAAAATGGAAGACTGTTCTGTGGTCAGGACGAAGTCACGATTCGAAGTTCTTTTTGGAAATGTGGGACGCCATGTCATCCGGACCAAAGAGGACAAGGACAACCCAAGTTGTTATCAACGCTCAGTTCAGAAGCCTGCGTCTCTGATGGTATGGGGTTGCATGAGTGCGTGTGGCATGGGCAGCTTGCATGTCTGGAAAGGCACCATCAATGCAGAAAAATATATTCAGGTTCTAGAACAGCATATGCTCCCCATCCAGACGTCATCTCTTTCAGGGAAGACCCTGCATTTTCAACAAGATAATGCCAGACCACACGCATCAATCACAACATCATGGCTGCGTAGGAGAAGGATCCGGGTACTGAAATGGCCAGTCTGCAGTCCAGATCTTTCACCTATAGAGAACATTTGGCGCATCATAAAAGAGGAAGGTGCGACAAAGAAGGCCCAAGACGATTGAACAGTTAGAGGCCTGTATTAGACACGAATGGGAGAGCATTTTGATTGCTAAACTTGAGAAACTGGTCTCCTCGGTCCCCAGATGTCTGTTGAGTGTTGTAAGAAGAAGGGGAGATGCCACACAGTGGT